>JAPMOR010012816.1:110858-127612 GCA_026543865.1 Argiope aurantia
GTCAGACAATGATGGCATCTTTATATTAATGCAATGCTATGTTTATACCACTTCGATTAATTTATCTTCCCTTTATTTCAAATTGTTTTTTATATACGCAAAATTTCACCGTACAAATAAGACACTGATATCACAAAAATGCTATAACAACTAATGTAACAAACCAATGTTTGATTTACAGCATTAATGAAATTGTTGATAACTAGCTTTCTTGTTATCTTATTACCAATACTAATAGCAATTAACTCTTGTATGTGAATTTCTAAAAGGAAATATCACACTCAAGACTATAAATAAGCGTAAATAATAAGGAATGCCTGTTAATGTTTTCTGTGCTACTTTAATTTGTCAGATTAAAAAAAACTTAACATATCTTCATAAATTTGAAATTGAAAAGTATTCAGTATCACCATAAGAAGTAGAAGAAATCTCATTATTTTCAAATTATCATTTCACAGACGAATTTTTCCAAATCTTGTATTATTAATATTTTTGAAATATATGATGACTCTCTAAATTTCTAAAAGGAAATACCAATGAGTATAAGCAGAAGAAAAGAAAGAAAGAAAGAAAAGAAAAGAAATATTCCATCTATCTTAAACCTTCAATTCCATCAATACCTGACCCGCAAAGATAATTGAACTCACCTCGAATCTAATAAATGGTGCGTGAAAAAGCAAAAGTAAGATTATAATAAGAAGTGAAAAGTCATTTATTGAATTTCTTTTATATAAACTCGTGAACTATTAGATTAATTTCTACGCTCTTTTGGGTAGATTTCTATTTTATTCGTGATTATTTATTTGTTATTTTTGGAAACATCGATATAGTTTATTAAGGGGAAATATATTAGAAAAATTACAGCATATTATTTTTATAACTGAAAGTGTTGAGATTAAACACACGTTATTGCATATTCGTAAACTGTTTTCATTTATTATTTAAGTAGATATTTACATATTGAACGTTAACATAATTATAATGCCAACTCATCTGAACATAATGGCAAATTTACAGCACTATATTTTATTAAATATTCATTATATTAAACCAATATTTACCTTTATTTTTCTGATATTATTATTAATGATAAGTTAATTTCTTAATATATGTTATCAAATAAAATTAGAAATCTTTGGTATCGAAATCAAAACGTTCTGGTATCAGGGTTTTGTATACCAATTGATACACAAACTAATTTTATATATAAAAAAACCCGTGGAAATTTATTTCAATCTTTATATTAATAAGAATTCGCATTCAAATCACAATTATATTTTTAATCGTTTCACAACTCTTCTAACTTACAATTTTTTCTTCACTAATTAAAGAAATTGTATTATGAAATTTTATTCCTAAATCTCAAAAGGAAAAATCTCAAAATGGAAAGTGATATTATTCTAAAATATATATTCCCTTTTCATCATTTTGAAATGGAGCTTGCAGTGAAGCGCGTCATATTGTAAAAATACACGATATACTTGAAGAAGAATTATTAAAGAGTATTATAAGTAAATGACTGACATGGACGAAAATGAACTCTTTTCATCGAAATTGAAATCAAACCCGTTCTGCTTGAAGGGAGTTTTTCTTAAAAAAAGATGAGAAAAATGCCTCATGTCTTAAAAACGTTTAAAAATAATGTTATTCCCAACGAATATTTAAATTGTATATTTTCCATAAATGTGATTTCTTATTCATTTAAATATCAGAAAAAATTTCATAGATTATTGATTTAGATGTCTTATTGTTTTTCTCTATTAAATTTGCATGCAAATCCTGTCTCGACCTCTTTATTTATTTGGAAGTCTTCAGACGCAAAAACGTAAAATAACGTAAAGAGACTGAAAGCTGAATACCTAATGTGATGTAAACTTTATTTGTCACTTGTTATGCGGAGCGGTAATCCAATTTCAGTAATTTAGTACACTGTAAGAAAAAATCTTAAAATTGTTCGTGACAGGAAATTAGTTAGTAAGTGGAGTATAAATAGATTGGGGCTTTAAACCCATTTAGGTGCTGGATTTTAAGCTTAAGTGATTAAGTATCACTTTTCGGAAACGATTTAGAAATTAACTTGCTGGTCACTAGTAATAAATTTATAGTTGCGAGAGAATTAACGCTGTACTCCCTCAATTGTTAATATTTAAATGGCTGAAATATTATTCTAAAGAAAAGACAATAATTTTCTTTATAATTGAGTCTTCAAAAAAGCTAGTAAATAGGCCCAATTCAAAACAAAAATATAATGAAAAGTACACATTTTCCAGTAATTAAAATATACAAAATATTAACATTTAATAAAAAAAGCTCTGCGAAATTAACTCATATTTCAATTTGCACAACTCTTGTAAAGAGTTATATGATTTATCTCAGTGTGCTTTTATCAAGCATTAGGAAAATAAATATCTCACTAAACCTTCTATCCTACATATATAACCTAGATAATTTAAAGGAATGGCATTGCAATAGTCGGACAACTATTGAGATTACTCAGAAAATTGAGATTGAATCCTTAGAGTTATCATCTTTTACGGCAGATTTCTCATGTACGGGGAATATCGTGTCTCTAGAGTAAAGGAAAAATGATTCATGTACAGAATTTGACAAGAATAACAGCGTTTTCCTTGAAATCTAGAAACTTATTTTAGTTTTAATGCATGTTACTCAAATGAAGATTCAAATTTACCTGGAAGACGGCACTCGGAATCGTTTTGATAAACTTAGATATAGCTTAGTTGTATTTTTTCACTCTATTGTGGCTGATGACAAATCCATAGTATCTTTGGCTGCATAACACCCTGACTGAGAAGATTATCTATATTATAAAATTGTATATAAAGGAGTAAATTGGATGTTAAGTATGGAATTAACATAAACCTTCCTTGAAGTTGAACTGACTAGAATTCATCAATAACGTCCTTGTGGTTTTCAATTAGGAAACATCACAAGGTATCAAATTAAAAGGAATAATTAAAACTTAAAGACCTGCTTGCATATTTATGAGGATAAATTACTTTTAAATTTATATGTATGGTAGGGAAATCCGATAATACATGCTTCTGATCATTTTAAATTTGGTGTAGTATTTTTAAAGTAGCACTCTGTGTTAATCTAATTTTAGAACTTTCCAAATTACATCCTATTTTCTTCTGCAAACATGCACCCGAATTCAATTTTTTTCGAATACCGCAATGTTTGATTTCTGAAAAATTCTTTCCTTCAACTCTTCAAATCTTCCAACTTATTCAGAAATTCTAACTATTTCATTTTATCCAGATAAGAATTAGTATAATAATAAAACACATGTTAGAAATGCTGGAATTTTTACTATTTAATGCACGAAATCAAATTTAAATCGACACTATTGCAGATTGATTTTACAAAATGTGTATCTTTGTATTGCATCTGCATAAATATAATTCAGAATTTTCTATTGAAATAAAAGTTTAATTTTAAGGGTTATTTTATCGATCGTACATGATTTTTTTTTTGGATAAATCTCTTGCTGAAACAGAACTCTAAACATTCTGTAAAACTTCATGATATTAAAACCTAAATTAGAACTACTTTCAAATAGAAAATGTTTTACTTTTATCTGACTTCGTTTCATTGATTTAAATTTATTCTTTTTGACGATTAAATCTAGTTAATCCTTTTGCCTACTTTGAATGTAAGTTATTGAATAAAATGATCCCTAAAATAGTATTTCTTGCATGTTCAGTAAGTATTGTATCACAGATTACAAACTTTATATCGATATAGCCTCAGCTCATTACGAATAGATCCTACCATTCTCTTAAGTATTACTTTTAGTTAAAACAAAAGCATTAGAAAAGCGTAATTTATGAATGAAGGTTTATTATTTTCCAATGGCAACACAGTTGCAGTTAAATTACTAAAACCCCTTTTTCAGAAATAAACAAAAATAAAATGCACAACGATAAAACTCTTACATCAAGCACAGAATATGAGAAAATGAAGCAGAAAATGAGCAAAAAATTGCATATAAGGTTTTACATTAATTTAAAATTATCCAAAATTCAAATATGGTGAATATTTAAAAGCAATTTCTTATGTCTCTGAGCACACGGCTATTCTCATCGTTTTAGGAAAATATATTTAGTCTTATATTAGTATATTTCTCTTAAACACAAATTGTTTACATCAAATAAAAGTTGAATCCTATCTCCATGGAACCAATTGCTTCCATTCTATTAAACATTGACTTTAAAATAGCAGTAATCTCTAGTTAATAAAGAAATATTTTTCTCGGTCACTTTCGGGACTCCTTATCCTATTCCCAAAACCCCCGGGGGGCACCTCGAAATGAGGATGAGATGCTTCCGGCATGGTGGTTGTATCTCGCCATCCTGGAGGGTACACTAATAGGTGGGGGATCTGACTCCTCCCATCGATGATGAGACATACTTCCTTCGGGGAAGGATGTACCGTGGCCGGTGACGGCCCTTAGGACTCAACCACAGTTCCCGCCAAAGTTGTTGTTGCGGCGGTACGGTCATTCGGTTTTATGATTTAAATCCGCGTGCCTTCGTGGCGGGTCGGAGAGTTAGATAGTTGACTTATCCTATTCCCAAATGTTTAATTTCTTCCCAGTTCAGAACAATTGCTTCACTAAGATATATGCGATAAATGCGGGGGCAAATGTTTGGTCCAATCAAGCCTATAAGGTTACACTCCATCTTAAATAAGTTCAATATTTGAGACTATGCGTTACTTAATTTGCTTAAACCTTAAAGGGATTCTATCACTATTTTAATTTGTATTTGGTTGTACATTGAATGTTGCTTCCCCAATAGATGTTAATAATGTAATATCTAAATTTTATATTTGCAAAAGACAATAATTATCCTAGGAAATTGAAACTACTTAAATACTAAAAGCTTAGTCAATTTGATATAGTTGAATGATACTTATAATCTTATATAATTTTAAAATTACATAAAAATATTTATAATGCTAGAATTTTAAAGATTCATTGTGATCTAATTACAGTCTCAGGTTCCGAAGCACAATCCTACCAACTATCCGCCCCGAGAGCTACCTGAGCACTTTACGATGGCGTACACAAAAATAACAGGAATAAGCTATATTACTTATTTTTTATAAATAAATCAATTATTCTATCTCTGTAATTAAAACGTATTACTTACTCAACTGCTGTGTCATTTACTACAATAATGCTTTATGCATAATTATTTATGTTCAACATGAACTCCCCCTTCCAACATAATATTTTTTGTGGAAGGATATGAGGATTGTAGTTTTAAAAAGTTAGGGTAGGGCTTTTTTTTTAAACATTTGTCTTAGATGCAATTTTATACAAGTATGCCTCTGCTTTCAGATTACCTAAATTCAGATTTTATTTTGTGTCAAGTATTTAAATATGAAACTCAGAATGATTGCAAAATGGTTAAAGTTTCGGGTATGTTTAAAAAAATTTGGATTTCTTGCTGAAACTCGAAGTTTTAAAGGGTCTTTTTTCTTTACCAGGTGATAGTTTTTTGATGCTATACTAAATACAAGGCAAAGGATTGTAGTTTAAATCCAATTATTCATTTTATTGGTGGATAATATATTTTATGCATCTATTTACATGGCTTTCATTAAGAATAAAGAAATTGTTCTTGCTACTCATGTGTTAAGGACATAATTTTAGTGAAACAATTAGCTCTATCGCTCTGATTTGTATAATATGATGCCCCATGAAGAATGGTTGCTTTTATTAAGATGCAATAGGAGAAATAAAAACACTTGAAATATAAGAAAATAAGACTGAAGTCTAACTCTTCTTTTGAATTTTTTCTAGTGATGCGTGCATTAAAATTTTTTTTTGGAAAAACGATTAAAACTTAATTCATTCTATGAAATCCTGTTCAAAATGTAATATCAAAACTAAAGAAAAATGTCAAAACTACTGAGTTTGTTTTTGAATAAGAAGAAATGTTATTTGTTAATATGTATACAAAGGATGTTGTGCAATAATATGGGTGATATGCAATAGGTGTTCGAAAGAAGTAATACCTTGAAATTATATTACTTATTAATTCTGTAATTTTTATATATGGTTATCTCAACAATAAATAATTATTTTTTATGATTAAATTAGAAATAAAAATCCCAGTAAACGTTTAAGTAACTAACCTGTGTCTAATAATAAAATATACAATATTGTTACAGAATTTTGTCTTTATTTATTATCAATATAATAAATAAAATTCCATGGTTTTCCAATAAATAATATTTTGTTGTATCCCTTCACTAATTTTATTACAGAAATAAATAATAAATGGTATAAACAATATGGAAAATTTTGGGACAAAATCTATAATTTAATTGGTAGATATTTGAATTACTTAAACAGCGAGATTTTATTCTAATATATCTCATTAATTTACGTAGAAATATATTAATAATATCGAATCCATTAGATCTATTATTTCCGACTAATATAATTAATCCTTCTCATATGCTAGTTGATTTTAATCCAATAAAATCAAATTTCTTTGAAAAAGGTCTTCTTTCTGTCTCTGTCTTAATCTAAATTTCATTACTCAAAAAAAAAATCTTATAGAAATAAAAATGGTGAAATCAAGTAAGATAACAAAATCATTTCTTTGAAATTTGTAAAGTACTAAGATTTCCTGTTGATAAGAATTTTAATCTATTTTGATTAAAAGATTTCTTTTAAACTGTATAATTTCTTTGCAATAAGACTTTGAGAGATTTTTAAAAGAAAGTTAAACGAGCAGGTTTCTCCTCTCTCTTTTAATTACAATGACGGAATTAATTGCTTAGAAGCAAAAATTATAAGTGAGCATAAAACTTTCTAGATAATGAAAACCAATTAATTTGTGTTTTTTTTCTCTCCCTAAACGTTGTTTGGCTATTAATTAACAGAGTGTTTAAAGTAATTATGTTTCAGAAAATCTCGAGCTAGCTTTTCGTAGGAAGTATCGATTTATACTTTTAAATTTTAAATTGCGCTTGAAGGGCGACTGTTTTAAGCTTCGATTAAGGTAAAGCTATTTATTCTTATTTCCAGTTTTATTTGTATGTTATTGAATTAAAAAGAGAAATAAAATAAAACAACATTTTATATTAAATGCTTTTTTTTTGTTTTATAGCTTACTAGCTTTATCACTGACTTCCGTTCAGAATAAATTAAAATCAATACATTACGGATTTTTAAAAAAAAATGTATTCATTTTATTAGAGATAAATTGTGGAATTTTATTTTATTTGAGAATAAAGTATTTCAATTAATATTCGATTCTGATTGGCATGGAGCTTTGATAACATTGCTCTCTGGAGCAAGAGTTCATAGCACTCATTTTTCTTTACGTTTCTTAATTCTCTAGTTTAAAGTTCATACTGTTCATTTCAGGATCCCGAGATTAGCATTTTCTGAGGGGTCATTCATTCACTAAGGAGTCGTACGCAGAAAAATAAGTGGTTATTACACTTACCAATTCCGCGAATAATCTTACCCTTTTGCTAAATGTAAACATCTCCAACTTTCATCTTTCTTTTCATCCCTTTTTTGACAAAATAAACTCCTCTTGACGCATGCGCAAAAGCGCTCAGGTTTTAGAATCCAAGAACGAACATCAAAGTAATAGTCTGATACTCGACGTTTGTACTTTTCTTCAAGGGCCTTATCATTTATTTGGACAATAGTTCATAATAAGTCGTTAGGACATTACTTTATAATTTTTTCACCAGTCTTATTTTTTCTTTTTCACTTCCCTGTAATCTGTCAACAGAATTTCGTCGATCCCTCGGCGTGATGAAACTCATTCGCATTCTTGTAATTATTGCTCTTTCCTTTGCTTTTTCTGATGCTGCATGCTGCACATTGTGCCAAGACTTGCGGCATAAAATTCCTTTTTTTTCTTGTTCTTTTGAGCATTTTATAAAGCAAATATTCTCAGAAGATTATAAAAGAAATTCGAAAACTAATTATATTTCCCTTAAACTAATCGCTTTTCGGTTTCTTCAGCATTCTTGCCTTTCCTCTCCAGAATTTCTATGTTTTTATTATTATTATTATTATTATTTTGTCTTTCTTCTTGGGTTTGTTTGTACCATGGCTGCTTTCAACATAACTAGGCCTGAAATTCGAGATAAAATGCTTTACTTATTCTTTGACATTTATAAAATAAGGTTGTAAACTTGCCAAATTCGCCAATATATTAAATGAATGACTAAGCTTAACTATTTGAAGGAACCCATCTCCAATACTATCACTAAAAATTAACAAAATCGAATTACGAATTAAAAAACAAGGTGAAGTCTTGTGAACATCAAATAAATGATTTAACATTTATGTATAAGCATTTATTTATTTACATTTATTTATTTTAATAAACATTTATTTTTGCTTGATTTACTTTTATTTTACATGCTGTTTTTTTTTCTCTGTATAATGATTTTCTTTTTCCAAAACGGACGAAAGAACATTTTGATTGGATATTTTTTTGACATGCATCATGATAAAAGAGAATTCTGACATTGCACATCAAAATTGAAATATTATTCGATATTTTAGTCAAAACATCCGAATACTCATCTCTTAGAACTTCAATTCCAAAATTTTCTATTTACCAAAAAGTCGTATTTGCAGCAGCTCTTCCGAACTTCTGGAGGACGTGACAGTCATAAGAAAATTTAGAGTTTATTAAAGGGAGTTTCATATCTCAAAAGAAGAAATGTATCTTATTTCCCTTTTGCACTTCGATTTTGGACACGAGCCACCAAACAATTCTACAACAGAAGTCAAAACATCATATAATGGTTGCGTTATTCTCTAGAGGATACTTGAATTGTCATCTTGTTAAGAATACATCATTTATATAATTATGAATTGAATGTTCTAGAAGCAATTTAGTGCTTTCATTTATTTATTTAATAAAATATCTGGCGTATTATTTATTTATTGCTTTTAGAATCTTTTTGGAACATATAGATAAACTATATCTATGCAGCCATTTTCAGAAACTGAATAATATAATTCATATCGGTGCTGTCTTCTAGTTAACTTTAGTTCAAAAGAGTGGAAAGTGAATAAAAAACAAAAGAGATTTTTATAGTAAACTTAAATTCAAGGTAAAGAATAAATTATCAAACATATCTTTCCATAATTGTGCGAACTCAACTTGAGAAGCACATCATGAAAATGGAAAGAAAACTAATTTTTTTCTTATTTCATTAAGATAGTTTGGGTAATAGTATTTTTCATTCATAATTTCAGTGCATGTTTTTTTTCACTTTCATTAAGTCATCCATGTTATTATTTTCTACAAAAATATATACTAATTTTCTGCCTTAAAAAAGTAACAAAATGTCCAGAGAATAAAATAGTTTAAACTATTTGAAGATCATTTATGAAAGACTGAAACGACTTGCTAAGAACAAGAAATAACATAAAATAATTCAAAGTTTGAATATCGACTAGATATTGATTCTATCAGTCTTTTATTTGTCTAATGATGGCTTTGATTTTTAAGAGAATTGCCGGCAATTAACAATTCATTGCTTTGACAAACATGTGAATCTCATAGATAAATTATTTACATGAAAAGGAAAATAAGTTCACAATTCTATTAAATAAATCATCTATTCTATGTCTTTTATAAATCAATTATTTTAACTTATTATAATAAATTCTTAACATTGTCGTCAACGAATTAAACAATTCATGCACTCAAAAGTTTCAAATGATTATTATACTTCTATGTTCAATGGATTAATTTATTTCGATCATTCGGAACAAATAATTAAAGCAAAGTATAAATCTAATTCTTATATTTATTTATGATTTTAATTACATTTATTAATATAAATGAATTAATCATTATCATAACTAAATTTATAAGAAATATTTCATTTCCCTTATATTGATTGTGAGAAAGAAAAAGATTTACTTTATGATTGTATATCAAAGTAATTGATTATTAAAACCATCGGTATAAATTATACTCAATCCTGAGATTATTCTCATTTTAAAATAAGCTGCAGATATCTTCAGTGATGTACAAATGATTCCGTATCGAAACCATCTTCTGATTAATCCAGTTCATTAACGATGTATCTGTGGATTCTATTACATGGCAAAATTATCAAACCGATTTCTTCTAGAAACAATTTTCGAAAAGTTTCAAGAATACCCTATACTAATCATTTAGACTTCATCTGGCCTCTCGTAAACGTAATACGGGAAAAAATAGGATCAATTTCATTTAACAAAAATAATAATATAATATGATATGCCAAAATTTAGCTTCGGAGCTGATAGTTTATGATTATCACGTAATATACATGTTCTGGAAGTAGTCTTGTAAATGTAATATTTCGGTAAATAGTGGAGTTTGGAGAATTCTGAAAATTGAATGATATTATGGAAAAATTATTGGACATGTTTCAAAGAGATGATATGGAAACTCATGTCGAAATAAAAAGAAAAAAAAATTTTTTTGTTTCATTTATTTGTGAAAGACTTTGCAGTTATGAAGTCATTTGCATTATTAAGGAAAATTAGAAATGTGATATTGTATACACAGCGGTTCGTTCATTTAAAAATAAGGTGTAATTCTTACTTTTTTCCCCTTTTCTTTTAGGACATCTCAGAATCTATTCAAATTTATTCCCTCCGAAAAAGCATTAAAATTTTTCTCTCTGATAGATTTGTTAAAAGACGTTTCATCCTATAAATAGTTTCACTTTCCTGTTCATTTGTTTACTGATACTTTATGCTATAATGTTTTTATATGAAAATATAATGCGTTGTTTTGAAACGAAAAAAAAGAATGATTACTTAAGTTTTTATATAATTTTATTTCCTCGTATCATTAATCTACAGATAAAAAATATTGTAACAGTCGAAAAATTCAAACTTGAGATTTTGTCGAATGTTTGTCTGTGCAAGGACTTGAAAGGTGAAATCTGGGATGTAGACTTTACATAAAATTTGAAAATTATAGGAATTCTGCCTACTTTCTATAAACAAGTGAAGCCGATAATTGCAAAATGTAAGAAGATTCTCAAACAGAATTAGTACAAAGGTTAAGTATTATTAAATGTTGATCTGCATCAAATTAGGAATCAAATTTGTCACGGGGTTGGTAGATTATCTATCGTTCTGTATTTTCAGATGAATATAAACATATTAACTCAAACTCGAATTGACTCGATCCTATGAATACAATTCTATATCAAAAATTAGCTTTAGAAACCTGGAAAAAATACGCCAAATATATATATTCCCTTTTTTGTATTTGCATATTAAATATATGTCGGCGATTAATCTAAAAAAATCATTAAATATAGCGCATTATATTCAGGAAAAACTCTAGATTCTGGCCAAAAATAGAATGATAATATTGTCCATCAATGTCATGCATTTAATACAACAGTTAACAGTTTTTGTACTATATTGCGAAGCATGCCTGTTGCATTGGACTAAAAATAAAAATCTTAGTCTTGTGACCATTTTGACCTTACTGAAGGCCCACAATTTTATGAGGAAAGGAAGGGGATTACGCCATTATTAAAGATGTCAAAAATCTTTGAGGGACCACTCCAACTAAGATATCCTCTCATTGGATTTAAATTGAAGAAGTATATATTATTAAATTAATTTCATCCTCAAGATAAAAATTAAGTTGTAGGGCTGTGGTTGAAAACTCTTCAATCCAAGAAAATTAGCAGGCCTATATATATTTTTAATGATAGTGTGATTATTTTTCTATCTGTATTTCATTGAAAACCCTGTGTTCGCATCAAAACTTCAGGTTAAGAGCATTGGTTAAATATATGTCAAAACTGAAAAGCATTCATTTGGCAATTGTTTAAAATAACCTTTAGAATAGGAAAGCCTTCCATAACGTTTTCAGTTATTCCTTTTTATAATTCATCAAAACATTTAGAAGCACAATACTGAATAAATTTACACTAAATAGCAACGAAAACATTTTCAATAACTTCTTTTATTTTCTGACAAATGAACAGATAGCCGATAAGTAGCACCCTAAACAAACTGCAGGTAATACTTTTTTTCAACCAAAATGATTAATATTTTACTCTCTTCTCTACAGAGTTTGATCTTATAAAGTTCAATCCTTATATAGTTTTCTGGTGTTTTAATTTAGTTTAGTTATATTAACGTCCCTTTTGAAGCAACACTAGGGCTATTTTAGGACGGACCTCGTAATTTTGAACCGCTGTCAGATGACGAGGGTGACACCTGAGCTGGCATCCCCTCTCCACACCAGCAGGAGGACGTTTGGTCAGGACGGATTTAACGTGCAACAGACCCCCTTAAACGACGGTTCTTCGATGGAATCGGGTCTCGAACCTGAAATCCTACGGCTCCCAACCGAGACCTTACCACCAGGCCACCACATTCCTGGTGTTCTGGTGCAGTTGACTTTTCATTTCAAGTGCCTAGAACTTTCGCAGGAAATGTAGAAATATAGATGGTGGTATGTAAGTAAGAAGTGTATGTTTGTAAAATAAGTCAAGAATGTACAAAATATTCTTTTTTTCAAATATATGCTTTATAATATAGGCTTAAAAATATTTTGTGAAAAGCTTTTGAATTATTTTAAATAAATAACCAACCATTGGAGAAGAAATAAGCTTTTCAATTAATTTACGTTATTAAGACAAATTAAAGTTCATATATATAGTTCATTCAGTATTCTTTTTTATCTTTATAAAATCGGAAAAACCTTTGAATAGATATTTTCTTTTAAAAAGATGCAAAAACTTCCTTGTTAAAGGCATTCATTCTGAAGATAGTTTACGTCGTGGGCAAAAATAAATCTTTGGAAAGTTTGAATTTCTTTGCATGAATGATTTTTCTATATACATGTTGATATTGTCAGGTAGTGTAAAAAACGTTTTTGATATTACCTGATATCCATGAATAGATTTATTGAATAATGAGAATTAAATAACAGCTGCTTAATATTTAAAATGATTAAATAATTCTAATAATTAATAATAAATTAATATTTAAAAGAACGAATCTTTTCAAGAACATATGATCTATAGAGTGGCAAAAAATAGTGTCTGAAAAAAGGGTTAGAAATAATTTAGAAATCAAAATGAAATTGACAAATCATTTCAAACTTGAAATAAATGCAGAAATGTAGCACACAAAATAACAAATAAATTTTCTTTTTTAGAAAAAAAATCGGACTGATTCTTTGAAAAAAAATTGCAATAAAATGCTAAGATTTATTTTTTAAAGATTGAGCAAAATTAAAATCCTTATGAACATTTTTTGTTGAATTCATTAAATGCTGCAAATTAAGAATTTATGATACAGAAAAGACTAAAAGACACGAAGAAAAAAGTATTTATAAAATCACTTTTATTTACTACATTGAAACTGTATCCTGCAGTATCCAATTAAACCATCCTTTCTGTTTTGTGAAAGTGTTGTTGTACTGATTAACCAGTTAACTCATACGACCGATACTTTAAGTATTTTGGATTTCAGTATACTAGCTGCATTTGGCCACCAGCGTTTTTGTCTAGATTGACTTTTTTAAATTATTAAATGTCAATGCTGATTGCTCGCATTTTCACATAATTCCCTTTATTACTTGTAAGATTGAGAAACATGAATATAATTGAATAAGCCTAAATAAATTGCACAAAAATAATAAAAATTGCAGATTTCAGCTGATTGATCTCAAATTATTTACGATTAGACTAATTTGTTCTGCAGTAAATTTTTGTTACTTGGTGTCAATACAAAAGATGGGATTTTGACACCCAATAACGATGTACATAAAAGGGAGAGTGTTTCTTTCTAATTTCGCCTACCATTACTGACGGTGATGGACGTTTGTATTGGATATGAGCTTTAGTGAATAAATTCATATTATTAGAATTCGCCATGTTTTGATTTTTGTTTGTCGTGCATTATATTTTAGTCATTTTCCTATGCTTTTACTTATTGTGCGTATTGTATTATGTTTGTTTTATTTTTTTTCTTTGTGCTAGCATCCCCCCCTCCAATAAAAAAAATAACAGGTGGAAATGTCCACAAAAAGCTTATTTTTAATTCACAAAGATAATTGGTATTATTAAACTCTCGATCAAAGTCCATTTTTGCTTGTATATGAAGTAATATATTTGTAACTAGTAAATAAAATAAAATACAAGAGACTTCAAAATTTAGAGAATTTTATTTACGTCATACACATATATAGCACGTACTTATACACTTGACTGTCTTTTTTTATTGTTGATCCTTATGTAAACAATTTCAGTCAGCTACTTTTACAGTTTGCAAACAATCAGAATAAGCCATGTAATGAAAATTATAAATGCATTCAGATTCAAACAAGTTTGAATTATATGTATTTGTTCAATTACATTAAACATTTCTTTGATTGCTTATGTCTACTTTCTAAAACAAAAATTTCAATGAAAGTAAACAATTAATTATATTAGGCTCATCGTCGACTCTAGACGTAAACAAGAATAATTTTAAATCTTCTTTTTTAATTCTGGTGATCATAGGAAATCGAGTAACAAAAATAAAAAAAATAATCTGCAATTTTAATTTTTTTTTCTTTGAAAAAAAATCTATTATCCATATTAATTATAATTCCATACAATTTGTAAATGTATATTATTTTTGAATTAAATAACAGTTTTGGTTTTTAAAAATGTATAAGAAATTGCGCATAAATAATAATTCGTTACATTCAAATGTGTTTGGACCAATTTTCAATACTATTAATACAGAATAGATATTTTAAATTTTAATTTCTCCAAAAAAAGCGACCATTATACATCGTTACATTCCTTTTCCTTCCATAATTATCCTTTATTGCATTAAAGAATAATTAAACAATTCTTAAAAATAAGATTCTTTACTTTTTGCAATTTAGTAAAAATTGACTGAATCAAATATTATGATTACGAATAGTTCTCTTTTCTTTAGAATTTTATGAATATTTTAACATATTTTCATGTATCAATTATCCACAGAAATTATTTGAAGTCTTAAAACACAATTTGAGATAATGTTTACAGATTTCAAACCTCCGGAAATTATATTTACTTAGTGTTATTAGATTGTCATTTTATCTTACAGTTATTAAAGTTTAATTCCTGATTTATTTCGGTTAAAAGGCATTTTGTTGCCAATAGTTAGCTTTAAACAACATAGCCTGCGAGTATTCAAATTATCATTAATATTTCGTTTTGATTTATATTCTTCGGTTAATTCATGCGGATAATTTTCCCAAATATGAGCTTGGAAGATATTTTAAATAATTATAAGAAATTAATAGAGCTTATATGTGCAAATACTTATGTTTATAATACATATTGTTTCTTATTTTTATTCATTCATTTTGCCATACTAATAAATATAAAAACACTTTTTCCATTTGATTCAAACAATAATTAATTATCTTCAAAAGAAAAGTCTCAACTATTATCAATAAAATAAGTATTTTCTCAAAAGAATATATTTCCTACAAATAAACAAATAAATATTTCACAACAAAACTAAAAAAACAAAATCAATAAGTTGCACATTTTTAAGAATTTAACAATAATTACTTTTTAAACCAAATTTACAAACTGTTAAAAAATTTTTTATGTAGATGCAAATTATAAATATAAACTAATTTTCCACAAGTCTGAAGGTCCATTTGGAATTTCATATTATGTGTATATATGTAAATCTCTCTTGCATTATTTTCTGTTATCTCCATTTAGCTTTTTATTTTGATTTACAACTTTATTTCTGTTAATTAAAAAAACGTACTAACGTGTATTTTAATTATAAAATAAAAACATTTGAAAATAAAATGTGATATGTAAGAACTCATTCTATAAACTCTAAAGAATTTGAATGCATCCATTTCAAAGAGTATTGAAAGAAAGTAATTGCTCTCCAATGTTTGATGATTTCTTTAGAAATCTTCTGGAATGCAAAGTTTTGAAAGATGTAAGCACAAATCATCCATTTACATACTGTCATTCTCGAAAAGCTTTATTATATTAAGCAATACTGGAATAATTAATCAGTAGAAAACGTAGAAATAATATAATTAAGGGAAAAAAAAGAGTTCTCAAGGATCTATTTATACCATTAAATAATCAGTAAAGAATCAACACAAGCATATTAGGATAATCAGATATGTTGTAAAAAATTATCATATAGCACAGACAATGATTATATCCAACTTTCTGTTTTGTTCATATTTCCTCATACAAGCATGTTGATTATTATTGGCAGTTTGCCATTATAGGCTCTCGGGTTTGTTTAAAGTATGCTTTACTAAACTAAATTTACTGGCAAGTTTTATTAGCCAATAATTATATGATCACTAATTTGGCTTGTAGAAATATTCAGTACAATTCATCTTAGCGCAGATTACAAAGTGCTTGAATGATTGGTTCATTTGTAATTGTGAGATGATGAAATTTTTACAGGCGACCTCGTGTACAAAAAAGAATTACATTTAATTGGACAAATTAATTCAAGTTATACCAGTCAAAACAGCAATATACGAAATGAGTTGGAATGTAGTGTGATAATGAAATACAAATAAACAAATAAACACTTGTAGTAAATTGCATGCAGGGAAATTCCTGGAACCACCAGCTACCAAATGATCTTGTTCATGACTTTTCTGAAACCATTTCTGGAATGCTTGCTGAGGAATTTGACTTTCTTTGCTGGAACTGCTTCCAAT
>JAPMOR010012830.1:9044-22793 GCA_026543865.1 Argiope aurantia
ATTATGTAAAAAATATATTAATTTTTAATAATACTTAGAAGTAGTTTCCCTGACTTGGTATTCAAGTAAATGCAAATGTCTGTGCATCAATTACAAAATACTTTTCATTTTCTTTATTTGAACTCCGTGTAACTTATTTAAGAGTGCAGAGAAGCGCAGACAGTTTTTGGTTATTTTAGTTTAATTTGTTTCTAAAATGTAGAAATTAAATCTTTCAATTGCAAGATTATAGTATTTAGCTTTGTTTCTATTGGTAAAAATTAAATTGAAATTCAGAATTAAATTCAAAATCGAAATTCCTCAAATTAAATTCAGTACTTTTAAATATTAAATTATAATTTATTGGGAATCACATATTCGTAATTTCTTTTTCTTCATATACTGTATGCACCAATCACCTCAATAAATAAACGTTGTCATTCAGTAGATGATATTTGCCTTAATCGGTAATGCCTGCCCTGAGACACAAGGAAAAATCTGAATGACTGGTTGCCGGAACCATATTGGTGGGAATTGATGAGATTGATGTTGATATCTGAAGGCTATCACCGCCACGGTATAATCCCTCCTGTAGGAGGCACGTCCTGTCATCGGTTGTTGGTAGCTGACACCATACGATTTTTGTGCCCACTAGGGCAGCGAGAACCTATAACCAATCCGGAAGTTTTTCATTCCCACCCCGGGAGATGCCACTGTCAGGTATCACTAATTTCAGTACCACTTAATATTACAGACAACTAGATTGTTGCCGATTTATGCAAATCACGCTGTATCAATAAATATAAGAATACAACACATTGAATTCCGTTTGTTTCATTTTGCATTTTCTATTTAAATTTTAATGAGTCATAACTTTTATCAAATGTTTTTGATCTATAAAATTTTCTTTTCATTACTATTTATTATTTATCTGTATATGAATTTTTGTTTCTATGAGTAGAAAAATCAGATCCATGTCGCGTTGTCCACAGGGTTTAATATGAAGGATTGAACCTGGGGATTTCCTGACCACTTGGACCTAGATATTTCCAGATTCGAAATCCAATTCTACCACAGATTCTGCTGGAGTAAGGTTTCAAGCACATTGAATCTGAATCGAATGTTAAGTATTCTATCACTGTTGTAATTCTGAAGTTTTTACACTTGAACTCAGATGTCATTCTTGTGATCTAATTATATTTCAAATATGAGGTCTGTTACCAAAACAGCCCCTGTGTTTCTTAGAAATCGAGCGAGAATATAAATTAAATTAAATTAACCCAAACACAAGAAGGAATTGTTAATTATGTAATTATTAGTATGCATAGCTTTCTTTTATAATCGAGAGCTTTACATACATATGAAATGGAATTGAATGCATATGAAATGCATATTTTTGGGATCAAATATCAATCTAAAGATGAAACCTTAGAAAGTATAGTTTCGAAAAATAATCTTGCCTCTTTTTTTGAAGAGAACGAATCCATTTATTTTTTCTGCCGTCCTTTTTTAATATCCATGCACGAACAGAGAAAATAGAGTATTCTAAAGTAAAAATGCAAAGAAAAAGATGCAAAAATTGGATTCCATTTTGATTGTATTTCATTTTTAGAGCTATTCTTAGAATATTCCATACGGTTTCATATTGATGTAAGATATTTTTGACTTCTATTTTATTCTTCGTTGAATTCTAAAAATCCAATTTTTTACATTGGCTTAAATCTCGGTGAGATATATTTCATACAAGCCTTTCTATTTTAGGATCACTCTTCCGTTATTGTTTCATAAAATTGTAAATGGATTTCTTGTCTCTCCCTTTTTTACTTGCTAAATAAACATTATGTAAAACTTCTGTTAGAAAGTTCAGAGAAAATTAAATATATTTCTTTTAAAACATTTCTAAATAAAAAGTGTTTCTGTCCTCTAGACATTTTAGTTTATATTTCATAATACATTGATTGTTTTACGGGCAGATACCGGAGTCTAAGAAAAATGAATATTTTAAAGGGGAAGATAGTAATTTAGATATGTTTAATGGAGCATTTACTTTTGAATTGTTTTATATAACAAAAGATAATTTTAAATAAACTTGAAAAATATTAAACGAATAATTTTGGGTGGCAAGAATGTTATAAATTTAAGTGATTTAAAAGGAGCTAACCGGTGTTATAATTTTATATTTTGGGATTTTAATAATGAAATCTATATAAAATTATATAATAGATTAATTTGTTTACAATGTTTTAACAGCCGACATCCTGGCATAGAGGTAGCGCGCTTCCCCGTGACATGGGAGTGCTGGATTCGTGTCTCGATTCGAGCATGGTTGTTCTTCATCTGTTTTATCTGTGAAATGTGTGGATGTGCCTCCATGTAAAAAGGGGTTGAGCAAGCGAATGCGATACATAAGTAGCTAAGACGTACTCTTGGCCCTAGTTAGCGCTACTAAAACAAGAGACGCTCCCTTGGCTTGAAATCGCTGTCTTACTAAGCGAGCTTGTTCATGGCAAGTGCCATTATAAACAACTACAACATAATTACATTTCTCGGTTCGATATCTATAAATGTAGAAACATGTGTGTGTTTTCTTTGGGAATGTAATAAATTTAATTGATTTAAAATGGATTAACTAGTGTTATAACTATTTAATAATGGTTGCAATGTTTTAACTACAGTGTAATTGCATTCATCGGTTCAGTATCCAAAAATGTAGAAACGTGTGTGTTAGTACTTTGATAATGTAATGAATTTACATGATTTAAAAGAAGCTAACTAATAAAACTACTAACTCTGTATTTAGGAATGTTTATAATGAAATCTATATAAAATAATATCTCAGTTTCAATAATTATTACTATATTTTAATAACAGCATAATTACATCTATCTTTTTCAATATCTGGTAATGTAAAAACGAATTTAATCGAGAATGAATCAGAAATGAATATCAAGTTCCTTTAAGTTAAAATGCAGAATATTTTTAAATTTTTGATGATAAAATTCAGTAAAATACTGAAATTTATAATAAAAAAGATAAAATAATGTTTGATAGTAATTACATGAAAAAATTAAATAATTATGACTTAAACAACATTTGCTGATTTCATACCTCTGTACATGTACGTGTCTGCCAAAAGGCATGTCGGCTAAATGTCTTGTCTACTTCGAGTCATGAAGTTTAGCTGATAGTTGGAAAAGTGTCTCCAAATGCTCCTTATAATGTTTGCGCTACTTCTTAACGTTTACAGAGCTTATGTTCCTGCTTTTCGAAGATATTAATAGAAGCTCAGAGAATTATTATAGCAAGAGTCTTTACATGCATAATACTAAAGCTACGGTCCTTTCCCTCAAATCTTATTTAAAAATCTGTATTGGAATAAAATATATTATAGTTAAGGTATACTCAAATATGGAAATGGCCCTTTATGAAATTTTTAATTAAAGATTTTTAGAAGACCTATTTATTTATAAATGAGACCTTTCAATTAAATTGTAAATATAATGAATTATATCAAATAAATGAGGAAAATCTTGTAATTTCTTCAATAGTCCCACAAATGTTAAATAATTCTTAAGTTTTAGTTTTTATTTCATGAAAAATTGTAAGAAATCCTTGCACAAGACTGAAACACTAACAAATATTCCTGGTAAAAATTTATGAAAATCATTGGTACAACTTTATGAAAATAATTTAAATTTTCCGGTTAACCAAATAGAAAATTATATTTGATAAATGTATATTGCTGAATTCCTCGTTTTTTTTAGAAAATAATCAAATAATCTTATGCAAAGAATTTATTTTATGTTTAAAAATTTACATTTTTAATCTGCTCATATTTTCATTTTCACTTTTAGTTTGCTCTATATTCTTTACTTTCAATCCTTTCTGTATTAGATAAAATTTCTTTTCATTTTCACATTTGCATCGAAAAGAAAAATTGCAACTCCAAAAATTAATCAAACTTCCTCCTTTTCCCCGAACATTAAGTTTCATTTTCAGTTAAAAAAATAATTAATCGAAGATTCGTTATTTTTAATTTCAACATTTTTATTTTTAGGTATAATTTAGCTTAAAATATTATTGAATTTTTCAATGAATTGTGTTCAACATTACTAAATCACATCCGCCTTATATTGAAGGATTAGTTAGTTCATTGTTCCTGCGCCGTTTCTCAGCGTTAACACAACACGTGCTGGAAATATACTTTTACAGAGTTAGATCGAGTATCATCGTTTGATAATGCTTCTTTCCACTAGAGGAGAAATACGATTTCATCTATTGAGGCAAATTTTATAATATGCTCTTGATAATTCAAAATCCCTAAAACCCTGCAAATTTCTTAACGAAAGTAGGATTATAAGCACGCAATTACAATCATTCAAAAATCCTTAAATACAGAAAAAAAAAAGATTTTTTCCCCCTTGGTCATTTGAAACCCTGTTTCTTCTGACTGTTAAGGAATATTGAATGTTATTTCGGTTATTTTAGAAAAAACTGAAAAACTTACGTTCAATGTAAACAACTGTTTTCATATTGGATTAACTTTAACTTTCTGGTCGATATTTCTTATTTTCAAAAACGCAATTAAACCGCTTTTTTGGATTAAAAACACACAAATAATCCTCTTTATTATTTCTTAATTGGTTTAATTTGAAATATTGTTTCGTTTTTACAAAGATTCGTTTTATTATTACATTTATCAAAAATGTTCTCTGTTGCTTTAATTGATCTTATTATGAATAATAAATGAATGTGAATTTTTATTCTGTTATGAATAATATCAATTAAAGCAAAAGATATTTTCCTTTTCCATTTTTAAAACATTTTTATTAAATTTAAATTGTTTCATATTTGTGAAGACCATATATTTTATCGATTTTTCATTCTAGGTATTAAATAATTTTGAAATTTTGTACACTTGTGTACTGTCAAAGTCAGTAACATTACTTTAACACTTCTAGACTTAATCATCGGTTCGTTGAATTTAGCACGTGTGGCGCCATCTGAGATTCAATTTGAGAAAAATATAATTCAAGATTCAATAAAGATTTCACTAGTTCATTTTAATAAGAATAATTAGATATAACCAAGAATAATTAGAAAATAGTTAAAATAAGAAGTATACTTTTTAGTGTATAAAAATTGTGTCTTCAAAACTAGTTTTTTTAATTCGGTTCGTGAGATTTTAGTAGAAAAACTGATACCAATAAATTATAAAAGATAAAATATGCCTATTAAATCTAGTTTATTTTCTCAATCTCGAAATAAAGAGTATTAAAGCATAGTAAATAATACTTATTATAAATTAATCGAATTTGACGACCAGCTGGTTTGACGAGGATTTCGATTCTATTTAATTTTAATTAAATCATTTGGATAAAACTTCTTGTTCGTGATTCCATCAAATTGTCAGATGTTAAAGTTGTTATTTTAATTGACTTATGTCTATTCATTATATACATAAATCGTTCCATATTATTCCATCCCAATAACATTTTAAAGTTATTAAATCTTAAATATGCGGTTCATCTATCGTAGTATTATCATCTAGGTATGTATGCGTCAGTTTGATTACTGTAGGTCAAACGCCAACACACTCACACACATACGCAAAGAGAGAGATTCATCTTTATTATTAGTAGAGATTAATATGCACATGTTAAAAAGAATTAGAAGCACCAAACCAATAACAGTTTTTTAGTTAGGTTTTATTTTTTTGGAGGAAAGAGGATTTATTCTTCTTTTAAAAAAGTCTTTCTTTGTAAGAATTAGAAATCGAAAAATTGTCACCTGTGAAGTCAAGTTATACAGATTCTGTGGAAGCCTTTAAGTAATAGTTGATCCCGTGAATTGCATTACGCTAAGCCCACTCATACGGCAAAGTCCCACTAAAAAATTTATGTCAGGGGGAAAAAAGGAAATAATTTTACCAAAAAAAAGGGAATG
Organism: Argiope aurantia; assembly: GCA_026543865.1. Taxonomy (NCBI): domain Eukaryota; kingdom Metazoa; phylum Arthropoda; class Arachnida; order Araneae; family Araneidae; genus Argiope; species Argiope aurantia. The sequence continues at coordinate 14,970 of JAPMOR010012830.1, forward strand.
TTAAAATAAGTCAAATGCTTATAATTTTCATCATAGCAACATTAAAAAAACTACCATTTTGAACAATTTCCGTTGCACTCATAAACCATAATGAATTTTATTTTTATACAATTTTATTTAACTTGATTTTTTTCCGTTTTATAAAAATGGAACTTCGTAATTGGTTTTTCTTTCACCATCTTATCTGCTAGAATTCTGAAAGATTGTACAGTTAGATATTCCTGATGAAAATACAACATTTTAATACTTTAATTATTTGTTTACAGATCAAATTAATGAAAAATATTTTGCTAATGCTGCCATCGAATTGGGAATTTCAGAAAAAAAAAAAGACTGCAAGATTCCCTAATAATTTTAATAAGGATTTATATATTAACGAATAAAAGGCAGCAAAGAATTTTAAATAATCTACTTTTTAGGTCACTCTTAAAAGTCAATTTTAAAAAAAAGTACCTTTATTCATTTTATTGTTAATATGTATTTGAGCGACTTTTACTGCAACAAAAAACAAATAAAATTTGAAAATGAAATCAGTATATTTGAAGACAATATTTTCAAAGAACCAAATTTTAGAATCACTTTATAAAATTAAATTAAATCTTAATTTCTTGTTACCATGCTTGAAAATAATCTTGCTTTACTTTTCTCAGTTCTGATCTGAAATTATCCATATCCTGTATTCCTGTATTTTTCCTCTTGTTTTTTGTTACAATATAAAATATTTCTGTTTTCTAGCAATTTTTGATATTAATTTTTTGATATTAATAAATATATTAATATGTATGATATATTACAATTACAATTAATATTATATAATTAATAAGTATAATAAGTTATTCTCTATTACAGATAAATATGAAGAAATATCCCACTTTGGCCTTAAGACATATAGCAAATTTGAATTGAAGAATCACCGGAGACAATATGAAAACTGTGAATCACACAAAATAATAACCCATTTACACCCCATTTTAAGTAATTCTTTTATGCTTTATGCAACTAATATAAACGTATAAAAACATTCATATTTAAGAAAAGTATTGAAAAACTTTACTAATTTACGATAATAATAAGTGATTATCTCTCTTAGCATCTTTTTATCTCAATTTCTTATCTTTGTGGGGAAAAAAATATTTCGTTTGTTGGTTTTTTTAACTTGAGAAAAGAACTGAAAATTTCTAAAGTTGGCTCTTCTAAATTATTTTAATTATTGATTCAATTATATACTGATTTTAACAAAGTTCACAAACAAAAAAAAGTTTATAAAGATATGGATTGATCATACTTATTAGAACATTATTTATAGTTAAAAAAAGTATGACAATATAATTAATGAATGGAGAATTAAAATTTTTTGCGGGATTCCTATTTTTAATACGACTAAATAATTTGATTCAAAGAGTAACACGGTTTGAAAAAATAGTTGATTTTCAAGCATAAAGTTGAAAAAATGTTGTCATGAAAAATCAATTTCTGATCTGTCTCCCTCTAGTCTTGATGATGTAACATATACTAGATGGCAGCACAGCATACTCATTTTTAAATATTATGTCTCCAAAGAATTTCAAATAAAGAATATTTGAAAATCACCGAGTCTTCAACTTATCAAGCGATAACAAAAACTTTCTTTAAAAACGTTGAAATTATCATTCGTGGGATTATTCGGGCTTTGGAGAATTGTTGGCCTTCTTTTCTAATAATTATAGATGTAGCTTTAATTTATCAGCTTTTAACTGGAATGTCTATTACTAGCAGCAATTTGCATACCAGTTTGTGTGATTTCAATAAATATATTTATAGCTGAAGAACATGGCATTAATTATGCATTTCGGTAAATAAAAAAATGATAATATATATTTTTTAGATAAACCAATGAAAGAAACAATTTTGAATTAATTTCTTTGTAATTTTGTCAATTTGTCCTTTTTGGCAAAGAAATATAATGTGTTTTTAAATCAATGAATGAAATATATGACAAATGATACTAATTTTTTCTATTTAAACCAATTCATGGTCATATGAAGTAAATTAAATGCACCGTATTCATTTAATTTTGGAATCTTCCGCATCATACATATAACAGCAAGCAAGAGTCGTTAGAAAGCATGCTCAGTTTATTTTGCCATGAGACTGTGACGTTATTTGATATTATCCCATAAGGGGCACCTTAGATATTGAAATGAAAAATTTCCAGTGTGGGGGTCCTCGTTCCCCTGATACACGAATAGATTGGGGGATGCTACGCACATTTCGAGATCGGTTTGCACCTTTGTGTGAGGGGCGAGCGTGTTAGGCGTCCCGTAATGGGAGCTATAATGCATTCACAACTATAACTATTCTGCTTTTCGTAGTGACTCGGTCATTCAGATAACCCTGATTTCTTAGGCAGGGTGAATTAGCTTATTGTAGTCACGTAAATGGGTTCTAGAATCATTTTAAGACTTAAATTCAGAAAAAGATAATTAAAGAAAATAAGTAAAAATGTATTATAAATAATGCATGTATAATAAACTTTGCTTGAATCTAAAGGAATGTAGCTTCTGTTGAATAATGTGATTTATTGGAGAAACAACCATTTTGAATTATTAGATTTAATGAGTTGCCTATGCTTGAGATATTTCGATCTTGGATGTATGGATATCGTCAGAATTTTTTAGCATTTTAATTCATGTAAATCTTTATGAAAATTCTCTATATTTGAAATTTAATAATCACTTAATTTAATAATTAATTATATTACATTATATTCTGAAGAGAATATTGTATAATATAATTAGAGAATTTCGGAGATGAAAATGCATTTCACTACAAGAATTTCAAAACATGTGACAAAGACTACATAGGCGAATTAAACAAGTCTAAGAGGAGACTTACCCCTTCTATACAAAAGAAAAAAATTCGAGATGTACAAGTGGTTTCAAAAGAATAATAATAAAGGAGGAAAATAAAAGATAAAATTAGTGTCTCATTTACAAAGATTTCATTTTCCTGAATGCTATCAAGTAGGGAACTTACTATAATTGATTTTAAATTAGATTCAAATTAAAATTCAAGCACTATTGTTCTTGAAAATTTCTATTTTCCTTTCTTCTGTGTAAAATAACTGCTGGTTACAAGAAGTAATCCGAAACATGGAAAAATGTCAATACAAAAAGGTTTGAGAATTTCTGAATATTGTTGGGGGTGGTTGTAGCTCTAATTAGCTGATAATAGTGTAGTTAGTTTGTAGCTTCTATTGCCTATGCAGCAAAATCTATAGTTCAAGGAATCATGATAAAAAGTAATTGTGGCATTTTCTGTTGATCAAAGCGCCTAAAAGTACCTAGATAACATTTAAGGAAGAAATCTTATTTACTTCCATTATATGGGGATAAGTTGCCTTCCTGGGGGATTTTCAGGGGAATTTATCCTTATTTCTGATTCGTTTGAAAGAAAACTTTCCGAAGACAACCGTGGCTGTGGAATCACTTTTTTTGGCAGGTAATTCAGTGACCTACTATCACTGAATCTTGCCTTGCAATTGAGAGTTTTATACTTTTTGTTACATACGTTTTAAGATCAAAATAAGATCACAAAATAATAGAAAATACTCTCATTTACTTTCTTAACTTTTTTCAACTTAATTAAATTATTTTCAGATCAAATCCGTTGAATATTTTAATTAAATTAATTATTCTAACTTTTCTGGATATTTATCAAATGATTCGTTAGTTGAGTTCTAAATATACAATAAAATGTTTAAAAAGTGGAAATAAATTATCAAACAATTCTGTTATTATTTAGAAATTTATTGTCTTGCTTTTTATAAGTAAAATTTTTCCATTCTTATTATTAAAATGTATTTGCAATATAATTAAAAATAAATAATATAAATAAGAAATTTTTAATACTAATTTCATCCAAAATTTTTAACTGAAAGAAATTCTTCACTAAGGAGTTTTTTTATTGATCTCAGATTCTTTTATAACATTCATAATTATATTTATCACATATGTCTTGTAAGTTAATACTTTTTCATATAATTCACATTTTCTCCATAAAAGACAGAAGTCTTCTGTTGCACAGGGACATTTTACTTCTTGATTTTAAATAAAATTAATGTGTAAAATTTTATCTTTAATGTATGATGAAATATATAAATCTTACACAGACGGAGTTTGGGCGTTTTAATTTCTTGTTGATTTTATCTGAATTTTCATACAGCAAACAAAATAATCAGCTCTTAGTCTCTACAATCAAGCAAATTATATAGAAATTAAATGTTCCTACAAGAAAATACCCATCGTCCGAATATAATGAATACATTTTGATGATCCACAATGCGTTCAAAAACCTACATTGTCTCCCGATGTGTTCAGGTAGCTCACGTCCAGCGTTGTCATTCCAAGTTTTGAACAGCAGTAGTGAATATTTAATTTCTAGGATTTGATAATAAAATAAATGAAACAATAAAGCATACCAAATCATTAGTATTGAACTGCTGCAACAAAATGAAACGAAATTAAGTGCTACATATCTTGGCTGAAACGAAGTAATATTATGCCAAATAAGTCTACTATCATAATGATGATTACCATGGATAAGTTTTGAATCACTGCAAGCAGATATCACTGGAAATAGAGAAAAGGGCAACGTAAAGGCGATGCCAACTGTCAAGGAAACTTTGTTCACAATATCGTTGTCTTTGTTCTGCTTTATACTGTATTTTCAAAATAAACTTTTATTTCAAAGAAAAATGAAATTTTTTTTCTCATTGCGTCCCATATAAAGTGTTTGGAGTAATATAAGGAAGTCTTCATACTTTATTCCAGCTTGTCCTTCTTTGACCTTTTCCTAATTTGAAGTTGATTAGTAGTCATAAGTAACAACAACATTAATTAATCTTCATCCTAACCAATATTGCCTGGCAGAAGAGTCCGTTCTGTTCCAGATCTGTGATATCAATCTTTAATATCTAAATAAGGTTGCAAAAAGAAAATTTAATTTATATCAATTTAAACTGATTGCAGTTGGAGAAAAGAGAACGATACAAAATGATTTTAATTTATTTACTATTACCTGAATTTCCATCAGACATTCAAACATTCTAATTCATTACCAAGATGCTCAAATATCAATCGATCACGTTCAATTATTTGGATAAATCCTTCTCTTAAATAGGAAAAGATTAATGCTACTAACATGGTAATGACTTCCTTCTACTAATTCATTTGGATTCGAGTCATTGAAATCTGCTGATAATTTCAAAATGCTCATTATATAGCGGATCGTTAAAAAGAAAATAATTGGGCCTAGTGAAATTAAAATTTTCTTTGTTATTTTCAATATGTTGTCACTAAAATTCTGTAGAAATTCTTACTCATTTTAACTTCATATAAAAGTGATTTAATTTAAATGTGATTTTTGATATAAAACTGAAAAAACAAACTGCTTATTTTTTTGGCTTAGATCGTACTTTATAAAGCCATTATCTCTAGATTCTTAATGTCACGATATTGTTTCTCCAAGGAGGACATCAGGATTACATGATTGAAAAATGGCCTGATTCAATATGCCAAAAAGAAATTTCTAAATTTTTAGAGATTCAAAAAAATGAAAATGTACATAACTACACCTGAACGTTGTTTAAATAATATATATATTTACGTGTTTGTTTTAATTTGGATTTACATGGCGACAAATTAACTAATAAAAAATAATTAGCTCTAAAATATAAAAAAAGGGTTTATTTTCGCTTGATCTAGCTTTAAATCAGTATTCAATAATGCTCTATTGTTATTGTATTTGTCAAATGAAATTTAGGAGAGGAAGAAATGAAGAGGAAAAAATGAAAATATTTTATATTTAATCGAATGATTGCAATGTTTGAAATTTAAGAAAAAACTGATAAGTATGATTTATCTACTTTTGAACTAAATGTAAGAAAAATTAATTTTGGCATCGTCATGCGCGTTGATTCAAAGTTTAATATACATTTTAATCTACTTTTATTTATTTACCACTTCCTATCTATGATCATGGAAAATGGTAAATAAAATTATAGTTATAATGTATATTTGAGGGTTGGTAGTTTGTTTAGTAAAATACATTTATTTGTGTAAAAGTTATGGTGGGTAGAATTAGTTTTTGAAATAATGGAGAAATAAAAAATAACATAGAAATCAAATTGACATCTGTGAAGCAATATGTTTTAATTTTTTTAAAATTCAGAATAAAAATGCTTTATTTATATATTCATATCCGAAAATAAAAAACAGCCTGGCATTCAAATTAGCATCAGTGAACAGTTATGTTTTTATTTTTCCTTAATTTAGAGTAAAAATTCTTTATTCAGATATTCATATCTGAGTCTATGCATGGAAACCTTCCAAACTCGAGAAAAAACTGTAGTGTCAAATCCACTGTGAAAAAGATAACTTTGGTGTTTTTAAAAGGTTTCTTCGAACACTAATACTATTATTATAATATTGGTAATATTATATAATATAGTACCAATAATAATAATATTGAATACTATAATATTTAGTTACATCTGCAATATCCGTTTCGATCCCATACCGAAAGAACGTATATGTAACATACGTAAAAAACGAGAAGAGAACACTTTTTTTTAACATCTTTGTGAGTCAGTATATGTAAGTGATTGAAACGCAAAATTTTCTATGTACCTTCGATCCAACATTTTATTCAATTATCTTAAATCCATTTATGGCCGGCAAATTTTGAGCTGATACAGAATTAAAAAAATAGCCTCGCATTCAAATTGGTATCTGTGAAGAGATACGTTTTTATCTTTCCTTAATTTAGAGTAAAAATATTTTATTCAGATATTCATATCCGAAATTATGGACAGAAACCATCAAAACTTTGATATGAAAACTGCTCTATTAAACCCGCTGTGAAAAAGATACGCTTCCTGTTTTTAAAGGTTTTTTTTATTAATACTATTGTATAAGATTTGCTTGTATCGGGAACAACCCTTTTGATCCCATACTGAAAGTAACATTCATGTTCGAAAATATATGCAAAAGCCGAGGGAAGAACACTCACGATTTTTCATGTTTGCGAATTATTATTTAGTGATTGAAAGTTAAATTTTTCTGTATACTTTCGATTTGATATTTAATTCCGCTATGGTAAATCCATATAAAGCCTCAAAAATTTTGAAATAATGTAGAGGTAAAAAAATATAACGTTTTAATTAAACTAGTATATGTAAAGATATATATTTTAATTTTTATAAAATTCAGAGTACAAGTGTTTTTCTTCAATTATTCATATCCGAAGCTATGCATGAAAACCAACAAAACTCTGATTTGAAAACTGCTGTGACAAACCTACTAAGAAAAAGATAACTTTTATATTTAAAAAAAATTTGAATACTAATAGTATTACTATAATTTTGGTACTATAATGTTATACTCTACTACTAATAATGATAGTGAATACTATAATTTTTGTACCCTCTGCAGCATCCTTTTTTACCCCATACTGAAAGTCATATTCATGTCAAAAGTACAAGCAAAAGCCGAGTGGAGAACTCTCTCGAATTTTCATCTTTGTAAGTCATTATAAGTGATCGAAAATTAAGCTTTTCTATGCACCTTCGACCTGACATTTTATTCAGTTATGGTATATCAATTTATGGCCGACAAATTTGGAAATAATGTAGAAATAAAAAAAACAACTAATCTGTAATATTTAAATATTTAGTTTCATTTGCAACACCCTTTTTGATGCCATATCGAAAGTAACATTCATGTGCGAAAATGTTTGTAAAAAACCAAGAGGAGAACATTCTGGATTTTTCATCTTTGCAGGTCA
>JAPMOR010012854.1:0-20266 GCA_026543865.1 Argiope aurantia
ACCGAAAGGTCCCAGGTTCTATCCTAGCGCATTCGCGCACCGCCTCAAATGTTTCATTCGAGATGCGTTTGGTTTTTGGCAGAAGGCCAAATGTTTATTAGACGTCTGATCGATGACTCATCTTATGAGTGGGCAATGTGCAGACAAATTGCGACTGAAAAAAGGAAAAGTAAATATTCTAGTAACGTGTTTAAATGATTCTTTCATGAGTGTTAAAAATTGTGTAAGTGCGGTGATTTCAAATTCCGATATCGATTTCAAAAGAGAAATGAATATGTTAGTAATAGAGAAAATTACCGATTTAACTCCAGTTAAATTTTTAAATGTGGAAGGACAAATTCCTGAGAACAATAATTTAGCAGATGATACAGTGCGCGAAAAAAGTATAAGGACAACATGTAATTGCATGAAAATATGGTTTATTTCCATTTCACCTAACTGAACTTTTTATATTTCTTACTTCTGCTGCATAATTTTGTGATAACACTTACACCACATAAAAAACATAATTTAGCTTCAAAATATTGATTCTACAAAATTTAACATTAAAGGAACTACGGAAAAAATTATAAGGACATGTTGTAAAATACTTTAAAAATGTTTCAATAATCAAGAAAACTACCTTTTTTTTCAATCACTTGAATCAGCCGAGAGGTCATAGATCCTGAAAGATCTTTTAAAATGTCCACAGATATTTTTTCCCAAGCGTCTTTGATAGCGACGACAAGATCTTGTGTACATTGATACTGTGTGCCGATTTTATAAACTTCTCGGGCTAAAAGTCCTCATAAGTTTTCGATTGGATTAAGATCGGGACTTCTCGCAGGTCAATCAAGTAAATTTACAGAATTAGCTTCAAACTAGAGTTTTGTACTCGTAGAAACGTGTATCGAAGCATTATCCTGCTGAAAAATATAGTCCCCTGAAGTAATTAGTGGTGCTTCAGGTAACAAACTTTCTCCTAACATATCAGCATACCTGTCCGAATTCATTTTACGGTTGATAAATACAATTGGAGTGGTTCCATTTGCCGCAAAAGCGCCCCATACCATAACCGAGCCACCACCATATTGACGCCTGGAAAACACTTACTTGGACTTTCGCAGATCATACCAAAAATAACGAAAACCATCAGGTCCATCAAGATTGAACTTTTTTTCGTCCGAAAAAATTACATCAGCCCACTTTTGACCAAGAGAAATATATTTTTTGGCAAAGTAAACTCTTCTTTTCTTATGATGATTTGTAAGAGGGGGGCGTGACACTAATTTCCCATAAGAAACTTGAGGATGTTTACTCAAAACATTTTGAACAGTCCTTGTTGAGCATGGTAAACTCAAATTTTGTCTAACTTCATTTGCGGTTTCTCTTTTCTCGCAAGCTCTCCTTACTATCATTCTTTTTTGTCGACGAATGAGAATTTCTGGTCTCCCTTTCTGGTATCCCAGGATTTTTTAGAAAATTATAAACCACCGTTTTAGATCTCTTGATTCTTTTTGAAATTTCCCATCCACTCAATCCACATTCTCGAAAAGCAACAATTTTTCCTTTTTCAGAGTCAGAAAGTTGAGTTCCTTTGGACATCGTTTAAAAATTCACGCTGAAAGTCGCCGAGTGGGAAATTCTTTTCGCAAATGAATCTTTTAACTCGGAATTGTCATTTTATGCTTTCAAATATGCAAATTTTTAAATAATTACTGGAGAAAAAGCAATGTCCTTATACTTTTTTCCGTTTTCATTTAGGTTTAAAAATCAAAATTTAAATTTTAGCAGATTTAAAATTGAAAATTTTAATTACTTTACGCATAAAATATTTTAGTTTTACTTCTATTTTTGCTGCAAAAATTTGCATACGATTCTGTAAACAAGGCTTCTAGATTTGGCGATTTTTCGCGTGTCCTTATAATTTTTTCGGGCACTGTACTTTTTATGTTCCAGGTTCCATTGATTGTTTATTGGGTGCGGAAATTTTCTACGAATTATTACGTAGCGGGCCAATTTATTCTCAAAATTCTAATCTTATTTTCCAAAATACAGTGTTTCGGTTCGTGGCTTCAGGTAGTAGTAGTTGTGTAAATATTGATTTAAAATTACATTGTGGATTAATTAAAGAAGGGGATTTAAATGATACCTTAAGAAAATTTTAGGCATTAGAAAATGTTGATTTAGAGCCAACCAAAAATAAAGAGGCAGTTTTGTGTGAGGAACATTTCGTGAAAACGCATTCAAGGGGCGTTGAGGGCTGGTACATAGTTAAAATGCTCCTTAAAGATGATCCGAAATGTTTAAATGAATCAAGATACATAGCTCTCAAATGATTGGATGCACTGTGGATTAGGTTAGAGAGAGATAATCAATACCTAAAGTCATATAGAGATTTCATACACGAATATGAACATTTAGGACACATGAAAGAGATAATCACTGAGGACGACAATTCTGAGATAAGTTATTATATGCCACACCATGGCGTATATCGGCCACAAAAAAGTACCACTAAGTTGAGTATGGTTTTTAATGCGTCGAATCCGACAAGTAATGGATTGTCGCTTAATTCGTTGCAATATAATGGAGGACTTGTGCAAGATGACTTATTTGCAATTATGATAAAATTCAAAGAACATCCTTATGCTTTTACGGCTGATGTGAAAATGATGTATCGTCTGATACTCATGCACGAGAACCAGCAACCATTGCTCAGAATTTTGTGGAAAGAAAATCTTGGTGATCGAGTAAAAACTTTTGAACTTAAAATAGGGATTTATGGAACAATGAGTACTCCCTTTTTAGCAACAAGAGTACTGTTGCAACTGTCTAAAGATGAAAAGAAGAACTTTCTATAATAGAATTTAATCAGTGTAATATTGTATAGTTATTATTGTAATTTGTATTATATTATAATTATTTTTTTGATGTGATATATTTTGTATTGTTGTTCAGTATTATTATTTTGAAATGTAATACTTCAAGGCGGGCGGTATGTTCTGACGCCAGCACCATCTTGTGAGTTTTTGTAGCTACCGGCAGAAAGTTTAGTTTAGTTATATTAACGTCCCGTTTGAAGCAACACTAGGGCTATTTTGGGACGGACCTCGTAATTTTGAACCGCGGTCAGATGACGAGGACGACACCTGAGATGGCACCCCCTCTCCACATCACACCACACCAGCGGGCTCGGCTGTCTCTGATGGCGGGGCTTGTCCGTGGCAAGTGCCATAATTACAAACAAACAAACAAAACACCAGCGGGAGGACGTTTGGTCAGGACGGATTTAACGTGCAACAGACCCCCTTACACGACGGTTCTTCGGTGGAATCGGGTCTCGAATCTGGAACCCTCCGGTTCCGAAGCCGACCACCAGGCCACCACGACCCCCTACCGGCAGAGTGTTAATAAAGCAGTGAGAAAACACATTTAGTCACAAAAATTAATGGTCTATGGGGAAATTATCCCCGCTTAAATGATATCAAAGTACCAGATTGCTATTCTATATTCAGAATTGAAACACATTTTAAAAAGTAAAATGTGATTTTCTAAACTAGTTTTATTTAAAGTCTGTTATAGAATTTCTATAATAGAATAATATAAATAGCGATAATAACGGCAAATGAACTTTTTTAATTTAAGTGTTGGCACAATAGCTGTTCTTTCAGATTTTCAAATATTCATTAAGAAGGTTGTCATTGGACTATATTTATTTTTCCGTAATTGGATGAAATCCTAATAATGTGGGAAACTGAAGAACAATATAACGATTCAGCAATATGGTATAGTAGCAATCTATCAAAATCAGTTATGGGAGGGGAAAATAAGAATTTTTGGATTCTTTCATAACACCAAAGGCTCAAAAACCTCTTCCAGAAAAGCAGAATCCATAGCAAGTTATATAACTATTAATTTCGTGAAAATATACATGTTTTCATAATTTTTTAAGAATTATTAACTTTTATAAATGATATTTGAAAGATACAGCTTACACTCAAGCTCCCTTAAATGGATATTTAAAAGGTGAAAGTAACGAAGATCGAAGAAAAATTCCGCTGACAGAAGAAGCAAAAAATGGCTTTGAAAAATACAAAGATTTAACCATTGCGGCTTTTATCTTTCCTAATTTAGATCAACATTATCTTTATGTACAGATGCCTCTAATTTCTCAATCGGATATGTTCTACAGCATTATGAAGCCGGAGATTAGAAACCAATAGAATTTTATTCCAGAAATTAAATGACACCCAAAAAGCTTAAAGTACATGTGATCTGGAATTTTTAATTATCAATCTTTCCATCAAATAATTTAAACATATACTAGAAGGACGCTAATTTATGATATTCACAGATATCTCAAGCTAATTATATTTGCATTTAAATAAAAAAAATGATAAAGCATCACCCAGATAACTAAGATATTTCAAGTATATTTCTCAATTTTTGCCGAATTTAAAATATATAACTGCAACTCGATGTCATGAATTTAATCAATTTAGAGCATCTATATGATAACCACAAACTGGCTACTCCGACCTGCCGGAAGGCACACGGAAAAACTCGAATGATCGGACCATCGCAACAGCAACAATGGCGGGAATTGTGGTAGAGTCCTAAGAGCCATCACCGGCCTCGGTACAACCCTTTCCTAAGGAAGTACGTTCAGCCTCGTTGGGAGGAGCCAGACCCCCATCTTTTTGTGTTCCCACAAGGGTGGCGAGAACCAACCACCATGCAGGAAGCTTCTCATCCTCAATGACGTGGTGTCCCTCGTGGCACCTCGGGGAGCAGAAGCAGAAAATTGCAGAGGAAAGAATAACTAATGAAGTACTAAAAGAATTATTAAATAGTAGAACGAATTTAAATTTTGCCCTCTAGAAAAATATCCTTGCACGGTGTTTCAACTTCAAATATTCGACTGTTCATACCGCAACCCTTTAGAATAAATGTTTTCCTCAAAATATATAACTTGAACCCTTCTGGCATCAATTCATCAGCGAAGTAAGTAACATCAAGATTCATTTCTAAAAATATTAAAAAAAGATGTTGGAGAAGAAGACTAAAATTAATTTGCCAGAAAAGTAAATACACTTTAATGATAAAAATAAAATCATGCTCCATTGCAGAAACAATTCATTGTAAAGCACTGAAGCTACTAGTTGAAATCTTTCAAAAACTAAAAACCAAATTAGAACCAGATACCTTCACTAATAACTGCGAAAATAGATGGAAAAATTGAAAAAAAGCCAATGTAAGAGAAACTGGATAAGATATGGATTCGCATTCATATATATCTGTTAGAATGGCCCGTATCAAGAAAAAATTTCAATCCTCTAATGAGAGACCTTTTCCAGTGATTGCCAGAAATAGCAAGTATTATATAGTGAGAATTGAAGGAAATGACATCAAAGTTTCCATTGATACGATTGAAACAAACTTATTTGTTGGAGTCAGGTGACGATTCTCGAAACCTAACAAATAAAGGAAGACGAAACATCACATTAAAAATAGAATAGAAGAACAGACGATTCAAAATTTAAAATAGAACGTAGAAGGAGAAGAATTATTTTTTCAGCATGCTATCATATGAAACATTTAATGTTGTTATTAATTTTTTGTTGTAAGATTTGTGGATATTTTATATTGTAAAAATATATGCATTTCATTGTAATGTAAGTAATCACGTGATATTGAAGATTATTGTTTTCTTTATATCTTAACTATGGAAGTGAAACAGTGCAATCTCTACAAATCATATGACCTTTGTTTCGGCATCGTTAGATAGACCAAGAATGACAATATGATAATGAAAATGTTCTAAGAACAATATTGCTTAAGAAGAATGATGTTTTTTTTGAGAAACTTTTTTTTAATCATAAGAAACATAATGTTTTATGATATTGCAACCGCCAATTCTGGTTGAAAGTTCTAATTTCCTTTGTTTTCATTTGTTGTGCAACAAAGAACTGATCTTAGATCTGCATCTATTCAAAGCCCCAGACAATCAGATAATTTATTTACTCCCATTAGATGAGAATTTGCAAACATTTTTTCATCGTGATTTAAAAATACATGTTTGTTAATTATTTGCATTGTGTTGTGACGTGAAAATGTGCAGACCATAACATAGTATAAATATTGTTAAGTAAAATATATAGATATTCAAGAAAATTTAAAAGATATGATGAATATAAAAAAAATGAGAATGAAAGAATTTAGAATTTGGTATGACTCAGATAATCTCCGATAACTATTTTTAACTCTTTGTATTCTTCCTTTCTTTAAGTACAAATCAAATCCATTTTTTATTTTGAAAAATGTTATTATTTTCCCCAAGTCTTTGTGGTCTTCAGTTTTTTATAGCATTTCTTTTTCTTATATACTGATTTTGAGCAGTTGGAGATCTGCACAGATTGATCCGTTCAGAAAAAGCGCGAGTTCAAATATTTGGTTTACGTCTTGATGCCACATTTTCAAATTTTAAAGATTTTTAATTTTTTAAGCTTTTGTATGTAAATAATTTTGATAGTTAAAATAAAGCGTTTCTATTTGAAAGAAATTAAATGAAATAATTTAAGAAAACTTAAAAACCTTCTGTTTGTTTTAACATGAAAAGTCTTTGTATCTATATAATGAGAGTAAATGCTTTCTTTCAATAATTACACCTATAATAGATTAATGTATAAATAAAACAATTATATTTCTTAATAATTAATAAGTTTGAATTAATTCCTAAATATAGCGGTTAATCAGAGCAAATTTTAAATGGGTACTTTCAAAGTAATAATAATAATTATTATTTTGCAGCCAAGCCAATTAATCCTGCACGATGCGGATACATAAAACACGAACACGATTATCTGAAACGCTGGCCTTGGTTAGCTGCTGTTTATATAAATCTACCTAATGAATCCAATTCTACAAGATTCAGTCTTTGTGGCGGTACTCTCATTTGCAGTGAATGGATCCTCACGGCAGCATCTTGTTTTTATAATGTCTATGAAAACAACGCAACAGAAAAGGTTTTTGAAAAAGTCTCTGAAGTAAGTTGTTCTAATTTTAAAGTTAGTTACATTCCCTATTCAAAAATACTGGTTTGATTTAAAAACATGGGTAAAATCCTAGATGGGCCCACCTCTTGGCGACTTATTTGAAATCTCGCCAAGATGACTAATAATTGAATATTTGTTATTTTTATTATTTTTCTATTAAAAAACGATACTTGAAGGCCAGAAATAATAATAAATATAATAAAAAATAAATATAATAAATAAATAATAAAAAATAAAACAATAAATAAATAAATAATAAAAATAAAATAATAAATAAATAATAAAAAATAAAATAATAAATAAATAATAAAAAATAAAATTATAAATAAATAATAAAAATAAATAAATAAAATAATAAATAAATAAATAAATAAAATAATAAATAAATAAAATAATAAATAAATAAAATAAAATAAAATAAATCCGTCTAGGTTGTTACATTGGCGACGTTATCGTCACTCGTTTGGCGAAAATTCAAAAAGATGCCAAGAGGTGGGCTGTGCCACGACCCCCGATAGACAAGGCCTCTGCGGCTTTCCGTGACGTCACAACGAGACGGTACACTTCATTCCCTTAACGTCAAGTCTCCGCGCGCTAGTGAGTGAAGAGAAATTACTCTTCCCTTGTTAATATCATTTCATATACTTCCATATCATGCAATTCAACACACATATATTGTAGAATTCATTAATAATTAAAATGCAGCCGCTTTCCACATCACCCTGGAGGTACGGTGCTTGGTATGCATTACCTTTTTTGCATTATGTGCAGGGCAGGTTTCCCAGTAGGTGTATCTCCCCTAGATTTAAAACTATTATCTTCATTCACTACATCATTAAAAATGCCTTTGCCATAATCATGTACTTGTTCTTCATTCACTACATCATTAAAAATGCCTTTGCCATAATCATGTACTTGTTCTTCATTCCCTACATCATTAAAAATTATATCTGTTGCGAAATATTTTTGATTAGAAAATTTCAAAATTTCTTCTTTATATATGGTACATAAATTTTTAAATTATAATATAAAAAATACACTTGCAATGCTTTTGTTAATTAAATTCAAAACAATTCCATACAATAATGGTTTTATGAATATTTGCCGTGGCGTCAACTCCAAGAAAGAAATAAAAACAATATTTCACAAAACAGTATTCTATTCAAAAAATATCCAATAAATCTTTGAAACATTAGAAGAGCTTTCTTATTTAACTATATGTTTTATCATTACTTTGTTAGAAATATCTTTACTAAATTTATCAAATTTTCTTTCCTTTCCGGTTTCAGAAGAACTTCTCAAACTATTATGTAATTATTCAATAATGCATTGACTGCAGACCAGATTACCAATCTATAAACATTTTCCGCTTTATGTCATGAAATGCCTTTGCCATAATCATGTACTTATTCTTCATTCACTACATCATTAAAAACTATATCTGTTGCGAAATATTTTTGATTAGAAAATTTCAAAATTTCTTCCTCACATATGGTACATAAGTTCTGAATCATAATCAGAGCCGGCCTTCTCTATAAAGGAGATTTGGTGCAAGAAACCATTTGGAGCCGCACATTTTTTTGTAAAGTTTAAAAAAAAAACATTATATATAATGCTATTGCGTGTATATTTGTTAAATGAATTTGTTTTTGCTTTTAATTACTTCAGAAAAATTACCATTTTTTTTCGATGATTTCGATGATTTGTACAGCAAATGCTTGTAAGCTTCTTCACGCCTTGACCAACCACACTTCTTCCTTACTTTTAATTTGCTGAATTTAATTTGAAATTTTTTATATAAGTGATTAAATTGACACTTTTTAAATCTATCTTTTCTCTGTACAATGACAGTATCAATTGCTGTGATATTTTTAATACCCAAATTCTTTAACTTCATCTTCTTTTATTTCGGAATATGATCTTTTTCTTTTTCAAATTCGTGTTTTAAGAAAATTTTCTGAATTATTCAAATTGCATTCAATCACTTTTGCTTCGTCTAAAAATGTGTTGAATTTTGTACTTAAATTTTGAACTTCATTTTTAATTTTACTGATCAATTTAAAAGCGAATAAAAAACAACTGTTTTTAGTTGAAATAGTTCATTGGTAGTGTTAATTTTGGGCAATATTGGAAACTACACTATTAAGTATAAAATAAATGGCATTTTTTTTTATTGATTCCAATATTTTTGCTTCGCATACCGCTGTACTATCACTATTTGCTTCAATAAACTCTTCTAGGACATTACAAATTTTTTCAAACTGTGTATATATTGCTTTAACTGAATACATTCTGGCTTCCCAAAGGGTATAA
This sequence comes from Argiope aurantia, assembly GCA_026543865.1. NCBI lineage: Eukaryota > Metazoa > Arthropoda > Arachnida > Araneae > Araneidae > Argiope > Argiope aurantia. The sequence continues at coordinate 9,351 of JAPMOR010012854.1, forward strand.
AAAAGCATATAGAAGTTGTAATATCCAAAAAAAAATATTACAATATATACTGCTGGAAATGGTATCACAAATTAATAAATTAAAAAAGTATGATGTGCAAGACATATAAATTGCATGTGGATTTAGAGCAACTATTCTAAATTGCAAAACTTTGTACTTCCCTTTCGTGTTGCTATCTTTGACTTACACCTATCCTCTACAATTCATAATATTTAAATCCAGCTCACTTAATCTTTTCAACAGAGGTTTTGCTAGTCCTTCTCCAGTCACAATGATTACTTTAATAAACCCTATAAACGAGGCATTTATATTTAATTTTTTTCTCTTCAATATTTTCATACCTAATCATGGCTGAAGTGCGTTTATTCTTAATGGGAAAAATCAATATTATATTCCATTTGGTTACTGCTGTACTTGGATGATTTTGAATAGACTTTAATTTTGCTAAAGATTTCATTTCATAAGGCAGGAATATTTTGTTCATTTGATCGCAGTGCTAAATTATGCCCAATTCTAATTTTCGAATTTTTTGTAACTGAAACCTGATATATTTCCCCCTTTGTAATCAAAGTAGGGTTTGATGTGCATCTCATCTATTTGAAGAATCACATTTTTATCTGCAGATACTATGAATTGTAATTTCTGCTTAATGTATCTTAAGAAATGCAATTTGTTCTGCTCTGACTGAGGGCAAGTGTTGATAGGAATGCATATATTTCTCAAAGTTACAGGATGAGGTAACAAAACTCAGCCAGACTTTCTGACAAATTTATATGCATGCGGAGCCATTGAATAAAATAATGAGCAGAATATCATCATTTCAGTGGAGTACCTTTTACTGTGCTCATTTTGAATAATCAAGGCAGATTGCTCTTTAATAAATGCTATAACATTCGTTAAATTTTCTTGGGTTATATTTAAATTATCCATGAAATTATGAATCTGGGAAACAATATCAGAATTCAGCAATGAATTATTTGTCTTCATTTCTGGCAGATGCTCTAATATTTCATTTAAAGTGTTGATGTTTCTGATTTTTATAGGTAAAGAAGAAATGTTTGGAATATTTGACAAGCTTGTTTTTCCAACAAAAGCTGACACCTCTAATAAATCATTTATTACAACAGACAATGCAATTTCAGGACCAGAACTTAATTCAATATTCACGAATAAAATTTTGTTTTCTTTATGAATGATATGCCAGAAATTTTTCACATTTACTTAAGAAATGCGCTGCTTTAGTTCTTCCAAATTTTTAAATTCTCTTGTCTCATCGTATTTCTTTTTTCTGTTATGCTTTCCTGGAAAGCTTTCTCTATATATTGTTGCTCCCATTTCACCTTTTTTATTTCTGGATTTTCCCTATGAAATGTTGAAGATGACATGTAAGAGGCACAATTTGGCATCTGAGATGGAATTGCTCCAATCACTAGTCTCGGATATTTAAGAGGGGCACTTAATAATTTTCCTGACTTCGAATTAAATAGACTAGTTTCTATTTCAATATCATTTTTTTTAATGTAATTCACAGAACCTACAGTAAAGGAAATTATTCGTAAATATTGACTTCCTTTAATGTTTAATTTAAATACAGTAACAAATACACAACATAAAACAATATATAATTATTATTGTTCACTCTCATGCGTTTATCGTTATGTTATATAATAAAATTTAATTATGTAAACGTAATTATAGATATAATAGTAAACAAAGCATGTAAACATAATTACGGCAAATATTATAATTATTATTGACAATAATACTGCCTACATTACAACATTTTATGAAATAATTCTTTTCATAATGCACTTGATTAAAATCACGAATAATGGATATTACTGAGCTGTTAAATTTCTAATGTGAGAATAAATTATTTTTCATTTAGAAACATTAAGCATTAGTTTAAAATAATTAAATAAGCTTACCCTACTATGCTGCGTCGGATGAAATCCTTCACGATGTATGGACTTAACCATTTCTTTTTAAGCTCTTCATTTTTAGGAAAGGCAAAAACACTTACTCTGGGCCATTCCTGTAATTTCCATTACAGTTTGGAACACAACAGATCAAAGGCATTTCTATTCCTTATTTTTAGTAATCCAAATGATTTTTCTTGCAAATAAGAAATGGCGCTTCCTATCTACTCAAACACAGGAGGGCCACTGGCTAAAACATGGCGTGGGAGGAAAAGAGTTCGTTTCTTATCAGTAAACTTGAAGAGGGGGAAATTCCTCTCTCGGTCCCCCAATTCGCACCCACTCGTGTAACCTCTCGAAACGACGTCATTACTTTCTGTGACGTAAGTATTCAGGCCTTGTCTATCGGGGGTCGTGGCTGTGCTAGGATCCACCCAAAACATGCCATTGGCATCAACAATGAATTATTTTTTAAGCAATATCTCACCAAATTCGGTATAAGATATAAGATGGTTGAGGTCAATAATTGACAGAAACTTGGCGAAACTTGGCCGACTTTGGCGAAGTATCAGACGTGTTCCCAATTTTAAAATGCGACACCATTTCAAATCATTCTAAATACAATGATATGCACATATGCACCTATATCCGCATGATTTCAAACAATTTAATTAAAGAAGCAAATAACTTATATATTAATAATCTATGTTTTATTCACAAAATTACTTACCTCTTAATCATTTAAAAATATTAGCGCCAAGATTCGTTTCTGACAGGAGATGGTGACTGATATTCTAGCTATAGCATTGATTGTATTTTTTTGTCCCGCTAACCGAAAATGCAATATGGTCAGCTAGAATTTTAAGAAGACGTTTTCTTTAACATTATAAGTATTGGACTAGAATCCGAAATCTATTTGCAATAGGTATGAAAGATGAGAACAGCAATTGAAAGGAGGAGGATTGATAAGATGTGAAGAATTTTAATATGTTGTCTAGAAGTTATCTTTAAAACTTTTATCCAGAATTTTTACTTTTGGGGATCCAAAGATTTTCAGTGTTGCGTAGATTTCGGTATCAACTGCAGTTGTTTTGACAGAATAAGAAGGATTCAGAATTTCATTGCAAAAAATACTTCAACCATTCAGATATGAATCGACGTTTGCATAAAAATACTTTTTAATCTTCATCTAAGGTCTTATAACTTGAGAAATTCTTTCTTAAATTTAATTAAATCTTTCTCTTCTTTACTATGTAAACATGTAAATGAACATATTCAATTATTCATTAATTATGTAATATTAACTCTAATGAGGCGCAGTATATTTGCTGCTTTCAAGTTGGAATCTGCAGTCTAAAAAATCTTGTATCGTTCTCCTGAAAGTTAAATCAGAAAAAGAATTCGACCGTTCAACGTTGTCTCATTTAGTCAATGGATATACAAGAAACAAAAGCAGAATTTTATGCAATTTTTGCCTATATCAAATCTTATCAATGTCTGAAGTAAATATCCCTATTGAAATACGGCACTACAGAAAATGAAAAATAATGATTTAGAAACTACGTTACGTCTAAATCACCATATTTCCCATATTAATCCTAATCCTGATTGTCGACTATTTGCCCTAAACTGAAAAGATAATGCCCCCAAATGTCATATTCTTTATTTATGAGTAAATAGCTGACATTAAAAGAAAGATTATAAAATAAATTTCTGATGAATTTTTCTTGGAATATAATAAAAGTCCTAATTTCATTGGTGCAAAGGAATCTGCCGGAAATTAAAATATGAAATCAGTAGTCGACCATATTGCTAATGTTTTTACTCCTGATTTTTCTTTTCAAAAAATTAATTATTCATTGCTCTCAAATTCATTATTTTGCGCTTCTCCAATGTTTTCTACTTTTTTCTCTTGTCAAGTTCGCTTGTAAGTGTCCTGTATCTGGTACCTGGACCCTGCAGTGCAGGGCCCCACCCTGTTCAAAAAAGTTCTGGGCACTTCAAGACCTGAGAATAGGTTAATAATTCTAGAAAAGAAGTTCCTGCTATCTAAAATACGATTTCGATTGCCGAGGTGAAAGGTAGTTACTTTTAGGGCAATTTGAAAAACTTTCTAATTACCACACAGTTAGAATGTAACATTGCTATTTCTATCTTATTTGTTCAGAGTAACGATTGCATGCCCGTTCTAGATAGATTCGTCCGTGTACTAAGGCCTTTATTCCTATCGAATATTGATCAGAAACGAAATAATGAATGAGTAAAATAACAATAAGCGTTGCGCAATTTTATTTATTTATTAAAAATTTTCTTTATTTGAATCCTTTTTCCACTTTTCTGAAACGGGAAGAACGTTTAAGCACTTTTTATCCTTTTTTAGGAAGTATTCGTCGTGATGGGAGAGAAAGATCTCATTCAAGAAGATAGAAATCAGATGAATTTCTACGCCGAAGACATCATCATCCATCCTGACTTCCAGCCACTTGATGAGCTCGAACATAATTTAGCTCTGTTGAAATTAAACAACCCAACACCACTGAGGCGATTTCGTCCTGCTTGTTTACCCATGACAGGTAATACTTTTCGAAAAAAATAAAATACTTTTCGGTAGCTAAAATATGAGAAAAACGTATTAAGTTACTCAATAATCAAATCCTACCTACATAGTTTGTTTCCTTCGATGCGATAGCAGTTCTAGACATACACATTTATTTTAACACAAAATTTAATTAATTATTCCTTCAAAAATTTAAAAGGACGGTGTAATTTAGTAGTAAGCTCTCGGCTTTAGAACCGGAAAATTCCAGATTCAAAACCCGATTCCACCGAAGAACGTGAATGTGGATCTGATGCACATTAAATTCGTTTGGCCCAAATATCCACAAGCTCACGTGTTGCAGAAGCTTGAAATGGGGGCATGCCAGCTCAAGTGTCGTCCTTATAATCGAAAAGCGGTTCAAAATTAAGAGGTACGTTTCAAAATTGTTACTTTAAATCATTAATATAACAAAATTAAACTCAAAAAATTAATTCCTTGATTATAAGTAAATGAATCTAAGTTCCATTGTTTAAATGATGAATATCATAGTTATGTTGAAACTATTAGTGACAACATTTTATTTCATATAATTCTCTCCATATGGAGAAAGTTAGTAGAGTCGAAGTATTTAAGTTATAGTTAGTTGAAATAGTACTGTTTAAACTATTGGGCCACTGTTTACCAGGTATGGGATTTGTGATGGGAATAGCTTCATTATGCATAAGGTATTCCTGTATAACGAGCTGAAGGAAATCTTGGACAAATCTGAGTGATTAGAAAATATTCTCTTATGTTTTTTTGTCATTTCACAGAGAGGCCAGTTCCTCTTCATCTCGATTTGAACACCAACGCTTCCATCGCCGGTTGGGGATTGCCGCCAGACAGCATAGAAAAAGAGGTAACGGGTGGCAGGGTGAGCATGCGCAGTTCCAATATCAGCGTCGCCCTAGAGGAGGAAAACACATGCGACCAAACGAATGGCAAAGAGACTGGAGGGAATATTTTTTGTGCCGGAGGACTCGGGTAAGAAAGCCGTCCACCTAATTTTTTAAAAATAAACTTCAATAGCACATGTTTATTAGTGTTCTAAAAAGTAGAATAATTTAGTTTAACCAATGTCTGCTTCCTAATCTTTGCTTTATAATTAAGCAGAATAAATAACAGATTCGTTTAAGATTTCATAATGTTAAATCAGCATTTCATATCATATTCTTGAATAAATATAAATTTGAACACAATATATTATTATTCTTGCATGCAATTTGTTTTCTTCATATTAATCATCTCATGTCACAACAATGTGGTAGTCGTGTATGCTATATACACTTATTTAAGTAAACCATTAAATTGTTAATTAAATTATTATTAAAATAATATATTGTTGTAAGCATATATAAATACAAAATTTCAGTCCTCTAGACAAGAAGGAAGTAAATAAAAGTCGAGAGCAAAATTCCATTTTTTATGAAGTTATTTTTAGTGATATGAGATGCGCGAGGATAGAACCTGGGACCTTATGGTTCGCTGTCCAGTAACTTAACCAGGATACAAAAACGTACGCTCTTGTAGCGTACTTGTTAACTGGCTTATATGCTATTCATCACATATTCTTCTGGCTATCCAAAAAAAAATTTCTTATTTTGTTTATTTATAAGCAATAATAAACAGGCTCAATAGCGTCCCAGTATCTCTCTTTTGTGAAGATTTTTTTTCTTTGAAGAACATAAAGATATTTTAAGGGATTTAGTTCGATAACTAAGGAGAATAATCGAATGTTGTGATACAGCATAATCTTGTAGACAGTAAATAGCGAATGTGTAAGACTTTTAGATGATCGATTCATACATTTTTTCTCAGCCTGAAATATTTTACCAGAATCGTGTCCAAGATTCTCATTCAATTCAACAATAATCAAACAGCAATAGGGAAAATACAAGACATTTCGTAAGTTTTGAGGTTTCTTTATCTCTTTAAGTCGACGATTTTCTCGGACTTGCGATATTCTAGCAGTCTTCTTCTTAGTACTCAGCAAAATTCTTTATTCACTTAAAAGCAGCTCTTAATATTTCATAAATTCTTTACGAGAATCTTCTTAAGTTCCATCGAAAAGCTGCTGTCTAATATCTATTCTATTTGTTCATTAATATCTACCAAGAATTAAAAAAAAGAATGTACCGCAAATAAGTCCTGCCTTTAATTGTATGTTTGCTCTTATTGCAACAAAGGTTCCAGTGAATATCTTGCCAATTGAATATTCAATACATATGGCCAATATACACGATAATGTGTGCTTTAGCGCTAGAAGAACATCCTTGCGGTTCGCAAGCGAAGTTCTTTTCTGATTCATAATTTCATGAACATCGTACAAATTACCACAAAATAATCGAATAATAATTGCTCATCCACTCAGAAGAAAGTCACATAAAATTATTCTTTGGCGATCCCATGGAATAATTTTATATGACTTTTCATGACTATTTCTTCTAACAGACAACCGGACTTCTTATGGATTATTCCATTGCCACGGAAGCAGACAAATTATTGAAAACAATTATCCGTAGTAGAACCACTTTTCATTGCAGGGGATCATCTAATCACGAATTAATCATTTCCTGCTTTTTCCAACAATTATTGGCAAATATGAGCTCGCTTGCTCATTAACGAGTCTATCAAACGATGGTGGACCCTTTTATCGAGAATTTTCAGAAATCTTCTGCGAGGTGATAGGAAAATTCCTCTGTCGAAATCAGTGGCTGCTCTTTGAGTCATCAAACCATTTCGTCATCATTTATTTCTCTTGGTCTTCTAGCTATTAACTGGTCTTTGCACGATTCCTCTCTACGGTTGAGCTTTTGAATCAATATTCGACCATTCTGGCATTTAGAGTAGACTCTACTAAGACATAATATATCGCGGTTGCACTGCTGGAGGCATTAGAGCGGAATTTCAAGCTGAAAGAAGTAATGCGTCAAATTTTAAATTTTTCAAGACAGTTTATGTATTCAATATAATACTTAAAACTTACAAACAACTAAAGAAAGTTTGTGTGCAACTGGAACACACTTAAACATTTTGAAAACATCGCCCATTACTTCTATCAAGAGTTTATATTTGCATATTTTTCTTTCTTCTGTCCGAGTGACAAAATGAAATCTGAACTTTGAATATTGACACCATGTTTTTAGAATCAGTGGTCCACAATACAGGATATATTTGAGATATGTAGTGCAAGAGGTTATGATTTACAGTTTTAACAAATGGTTATATTCGCACTTACACAAAACATGTCGGTTTACTTATCGAATTGCACTGTACAAATGGAATACGGTGAAAACAAATATAATTTTTCAAAACATTTCATTTTTACATAGAGGAGACAGTTTCACAGCTGGATTTACAAGGTCTAAATGGTAAATAGCATCAAGTGTCTGCTTAATAAGTATTACTTGAGATAGTTCAGCTGCTTGCTGTAAGATGGCAGTCAATATCGAGGCAAGAGTTAGTGATTGAAGGTACAAGTTTCTCATTGAATCCTTGCAGTTTATAAAAACTATTGGTGAAAAATTTAGGAAATATTTTAGATATAGTTTAATTCAATCTGCATTTTATAAATGTTTTCATCTGTTATTTATTTTAAAAAGAAAGTTTAATTGCTTTTTTAAAGTAACAAAAGCTCCCGCTCTCAATCGACAGCATTAGCAATCATTTAATGGCTCGGTTGGATATCCCCTGATGAACATCAACGCTATATTCGAAAATTAGTGGTCTTGTTCGAAATAACGAAAGCCTCGAATTGGTTCTGATGCTTAAGATCTATTTAGTTCAATAATTAAAGCAAATTAATACTGAGCGAGATTTTTGCTTCTGATATAATTGAATATGTGCTAGTTTTAATAATGTCCCTTGAATGTAGTTACGCAACATCTTTATTTTACTTTTTGTAAAATGTAGCATGGAATGAACATTAGATAATATACTTTTATGTCATAAATAGGTCTCTGTTTCTGAGTTATATTGTAGATTTATATATATATATATTTATTTGCTGTTTAATTATTTCAACAAACTTTAATTTAAATCGGCATGTTTCATATAGTAAAGCTGGAGTTTCCATTCTCATTTTGATCTGTTGTTGATTTCAAAACTAGTGAACTTGCCTGCCATTAATGCCAAATTTTAATGTTTTCAGAATTTAAATATTGGTTAATAAATCAATTTTATTAAATTTTGTTTCCATATATATAAAATCATCTAAGTCTGAATCTGCAAAAAAAATGATTATAAAATAATGTAATATTTATTATAAGGAATTATAAATCAGATATTAAAAAGTGGAATACAACTTAAATAAAAAGAAATGTTTACTTGTTGGTGCGTTTGAATACAATTTTTATTAAGTTTATTATTGAAACCTTTTCTTTAATTTGATTTGTTTGTAAAAATGCACTTTTGTAATCAATTTTTCTCTTATTTGTGTTTTTTATTAGTAAATCAATTAATTTAATTGAATTTTTATTCTATATCTTTTGCTTTATCAGGTAGATAATTTGTGTAAAAAAAAAAGATTTCGAGATTTCTTAAAATTTATATTAATGAATTATCTTTTATAAATATAATCTTGACTTTAAGATTAAAAATAGAAACTATTTAAAACAAAATATTTCAACTTTTTATTACACTAATGAAAGTGTATTCTTAAGAACCGCTTTCTTGAAATTTATTGTTGAATTATTTAGGACTCAGACCTGCACTGGCGATTTGGGATCTCCACTAATCGCCGTGGACCCACTGACAAATCTTCACCATCTTATTGGAGTCCTGAGTAGCAGGCACAACTGTCAGAGGGGAACCAATCAGTACACACAACTCACTAAATATATCAAGTGGATTTCGGAGGAAACAAATGATTGCCACTCAAAACATTATAACGTTTGAAGTGCGCCCAATAAAATTTCAACTGTGCAATTATATTTGAATTAGATGCTGGTTGTTCTTTTAATGTAACTTTTTAGGAGTAATTTTGCAATTGAAAATATTGTAACTAGGAATATGATTTCTTTTATTCCTTTTGTTTGTTTTCATTTCAAATTTCCACTCTAAAGATGTTATATTTCTAAATAATGGACATTAAATTCCCTGAAATCAATTCTTATGACATCAAGTTCTCAAAATAAAAGTAATTATAAATATCATCTAAGTGCATGGTGCCTTATGCTGTGCCGTGAATCTAGGCATTTGTTCTTCCTGAATTTTGAAATTTTTGTTGTGTATATTGGTATATCACATAAACATGAATAGTTTCTAATACAAAAGAATACAATCAAAAGGGAAAATGAAGAAAAAAGCTTTTAATTGCTGTAGTAATTAAAATTCGATACACACCACGTGTACCCCAACAGTATTCACCGAAGTCCGTAATTGATAGGAATTTTTAAAATGAATCCAGCAAATGTTTCCACCAAAGATCCGTACAAAGTAAGTCACAATTATGGTTGCATTTATGAGCGTGGCTTATAAGGCACTTTCCTGCGGACAATAATTTTCAGAGTAAAAATATATTTTAAGTGCAAAGTAAGTCACAGTTATGGTTACACTTATGAGTATGGCTTATAAGGATATTTATTGTCTTTTTAGAGTAAACACAGTTTTAGAGTCTGGCAATTTTTAGAGTAAAAATATATTTTAAATTCCTGTTCCAAGGGCAATCTCTTTTCAGAAGTAAAGAAAGTTTTCCCAGGAATTTCAAGGTTTGACAAACAGCTTTATATTCTTGCACATAAAAAGGAAAGATAACATCTTGGGATGCATTGGGATGATCTCACCTTTTCCATTACAATGCTTAATGCCATAGCTCACTGCAGCACAATAGGATATCTTAAAATGCAAAATGTTGTCATATTCAGCATGCTCAACTAATGGACATTTCGCACGGTTTCGGATGCTTTTTGGTTATTTTCTGAATGGCTGTTCATCTCATAATCGCATTAAGGTATCTGTGTGCGTTTAAAAGGCAGTTTTTGGTCTAAATTCACACATTTTTTATTGTTTTATTTTAAAACCCAATTATTTGGATTTCCAAATCTGTGTTTGTTTTAATTCTACGATAAATAGAAACCGAGATATGTGATTTTTTTTAATAAACCATTCTAGTTGAAAATGATACCGGAAGTTGAGTGTTTTTCAACATTTTATCAACTACACGCCCTTCTGAATTATAATTTATTTTATAATATGCTCTATCAGCAAACCACGCGTATTAGTATACTTTTTGAGTAGTTTTATACCGAAAGAATTGGTAATTACATCTGTTTTTGAATACTGTTTATGTTGGAAAGCATTTTTATTACAAGAAAAATAAAAACTTTAAATGAATTTTTTTTTTGAAAAACTTGGATTTCGTAAAAAAAAATCCATACGCAAATCATGATATCTTAAAAATTTATTAATATAGTATCTTG
>JAPMOR010012856.1:4568-36070 GCA_026543865.1 Argiope aurantia
TGATAGATTAATTACATTGATGGATGATACTATCAATGTAATTAATAAAATTATTTTGATAATAGTAAATGGTTATTAGCATTTTAATATTATTTTCAGTTCTCTGCTATTCTTTAAAGCTGTTAAGAATCCATATCTGATTTTAAGAAAATATTGCCAACAGAACTGATTTGCGCATATATTGATAATACTGAACTTATATTCATTTTGATTATTAATTAATCATTCATTATTTATATCACATACTTATGATTTGTTTTCTATCTTTTAGGTAAGTTTCCTTCCTGATTTTCCTTTTGAGAATTCACTGATAATATCGAAAGATCTTGGTATGTTAAATTTTACCTTTTTCCCATCTTAGCATTGTTGGGATTTTCGAATTATAGTACCTCTAATGCAAGAAGAAAGGCATCGAGAATGAAAGGAATATTTGATAAAAATTCGATGTATTGAAACATTAAACCCTGGTTAATGTTATTTTGATTTACTTCAACGTTTCTTAATATTTAAAAGATATAACTCCGCAATAAAAAAATTAAAGATCTTTTAGTAATGTAGTTTTTTTTGAATTTCTAGACTGGTGACTTCTGAATATTACTGCAATATCATGAGTATAAGACTTGTCTGCTGTAAAAACTCATACTATAGAACATTTATCTTTTAAAATTTTCCTGGTTTATTTTGCAATTAAACATGTCTGTATATAACGTAACCCTGAAAAAATAATTGTTAAGGTAATTGTAATATTTACTGAGCCCCAACAAACTTATAAAACTTATTCATTTATTTCCTCTCGGTTTCATGTTCAAAAACAAAGAAAAAAGAATTTGAGAAGTAGCTTTTGTCTATTAATTTCTTTTAATTTTTCTAACAATTTATTCGTTGTTTATATGACTAAGAATTTATTAAGACCATTACTAAGAAATTAACTCACATATCATTTCAAATGCCTCTATGTTTACAGAATTTTATCAGTTATGTGCTGCTACAAATATTTCTGAATCATCATATCAAGGAAGTGAATGAAATAGGTATATATCATTTTTAAACTAATGATTAAAAATCACGAACGACGAAAGAATTTACATAATCAAGATAAGAAGTTTTAATATTATAAATACGATACACGATCTAATAAAATTGCAGATTTAGATTAAAATTCACTATCAAATGGATGTACAATTGTTTGCATCAGATAGTTAGCAATACTTAATGTTATTTAATCATCAAATGAAATGCACTTAATATACTTAAAATCCTTTCATAAATAAATATAAAGTACCTGGAAACTAGTTTAGCTTGGCAATGTTTTTTTTTCGTTAAATTGTAAATAAAACCCTATGGCCCTATGACTCGTTTAAAGTTATAAGCGAAATCTAATTGAACTGCAAACGTGGGATCGTATATAAGAAAAAAAAAGCAGTGAAATCTGAAGCCTTAACCACTGCTCTATTTCTGACACGCTTATGCATGTCAGATATAGTTATATGTCAATATTTAGTTATAAAAAAAATTTCTGTGTGTGTGTGTGTAAAATCGATTTTCCGAAGAAAATATATAGATAAAATTAAAAAGCAGAACCTTATCGAAATATAAAATTTTATCTAAATCGTTGGAGCCGTTTCTGAGATACACGAAATAAATTTATATATAGATATATATAAGAATTGCTCGTTTAAAATTAATAGATTTATAGCCTTGAGAAACGGTCAATTATTAATGTTTTGAGTGAATGTGTTTTTTTAATTATTTATAATCGCTGTTATGATGATTGAAAAATTAATTCATTTCAGCTAAAAGAAATGATTACTACTTAAATTGGCTATTTTAATAAAACTGACCGTACAATGCATAAACGTCTTTTTATCTGAATGCGTAAAAAGAAGCCTCCACATTTAAAAATCATAAAAAAAGTGAATTCAATTCATCTGTCAATTTTCAACCGGAAAATAAATTATCTATTGTTAAAAGGCATTACAAAAATATCGTGAAGTAGGAACTCCCACTGACCATCAGACGCTGATCAAAACGCTTGAGTGTTATTCAAGGCGGTTTTCTTGGTTGACAACTTATCGTCTGAAAGGTAAATAAAAGTGATCAACTCTCGTTTGGTCAATGACTAAATCTAATAAATTTGGATACAGAGTATTAATTAATGTTTAAAATTATTGCAACCATATTCTCAATATTTTGAAGACAACCTCCATTATTTTTGTATCTTTGTAAATAATTTCAGGTTTTAGTTGTAATACTTAACATATTTGAGGACTACGATTTAGGGAAAATCCTAAATTAACGCGATAACTATAAAACGAAGAGAGCAAACCGATAAAATTTGAAATACAGATGTAATTTCTAAAGTGTAAATATATATCAAATTAGGAACCAAACCTGCACTGTTGTTCTCCGTCAGTCTGTCTGTACTTTCACCAGCATATAAAAACGATAGCTTAAAAACGTTGACTTTGGTTGTGATTTTCTGACTACGATTATAATTATGTATCGAATTTTGATTTTAATCCATCAGAAAAAAAAAGCCTGCAATATATTTATTCGGTTTTCTGGCGCTTGTGTATTAAACATTTCCCAGGAATTAATCGTGAAATATCATACTCTGAGAGGCTCTTTCTTAATTATTGTTAGCCAGTGGCATACGGTTAATTCATAAGTAAATTAATTAGAAGGAATGCAAGAATGTTTCTGGGAGACCATTCCTATTAATTGCTTTTCTAAATTATACTTTGTATGGTATTGTGCTTGAGTAAATGAATGTTTACTTAAAATGTGCTATCGAGATCATTTTACATAATTCTGCTTCTTAAGGTTTCTTGGTCTGGTCTTGATCTGCCCCATGATGACCCGCCTACACGAAAGTAGTAAGACATTGAAGGTAGCCGGGGAGAGAACCATTGTTTATTTATTGAAAGGCTTACGGTTATCGCCACAATATGGGTGGTAAATATAATTCATTTGACTAAATTAAAATATTTCAATTAAATAGTAAACAAATCAATTCCGAATTCAAGAGACAAAACTAAAAATTACATAGAGAAATCAGTAACACACATAAACATATAGATAAAATGATATCTCAGTATACTCACATATGAGATATAATAATAAATTCTTAATATAATAATATATGAGATAAAAATAATATCTCAGTTTAATCGCAAGGTTCCAATTCATAAAGTTTCTGTTAAATTTATTGCTGATCTCATCAACTTTTGAAATCGAATATTTTGAAATTAGTAATTTCCATTCAAAGGGAGTTTTGAGGGAACTATCATCCGAATAAAAAAGATTTAATGTAATAATAAAAAATAAATAGCATCGTTAGATAAAAATTCCTACCTTTGTTCCATGGACATAAACACTATTACACTGAATACTTGTTACTACATCCATTTTCTGAGCTTTTAATCATCATAAGGCTATTTCATAAGTACTAAAAGCCCCGTTTGAGATATTACATCTCATTTATATAGCCTTATCCAACATTCTTCTCATATAACTGACATTCCGGTACCTTATTGGATTCGATATTAATAGATCTATACGGCGAGATCTCGGGGTAGTAAATAAAAGGAAAAAGCTCAATATTTCTGCACGAGTGCCAGAATGAGTCTTTCCTTTTATTGGGAAGCTGTTCTAGATGTATCGAACGCGATACGAAACAGTATTCGAACGCATCTGGAGTGAGGTGATAACATTTCATGCAGAGTGAACCTTTAGTAAAATATAAAAGACTTCTTTTTTTTTTTTATTGTTGCTTGAAAGGAGCGGAGAAAGCATTTTCTGCTGAGCATTAGGGTTCGCTTTTAGCTGTGGGTAGAAAAGCCGTTTTTGGTAGAAATGTTAGAAATAACCGTTTGGCAGAAAGAAAGAAACGAATTTTTCTCCTAGATAATTTCTGAAAATCACCGAAAGAGGCAGTTTTTTTTTTTTTTTTTTAATAATGGATATGTTGATAAAATTTTATTTGTTACTACCTAGTACTCGGTGCGTTTTTGCCGCTGAAGAAATATTTTTTGGAAATATATTTTGAAATTTGAAATAGCTATCTTGTTTAATTATGAATGATAAAAATAATGATATTTATTTTCGTGTCGACAATGAATACGTTCATTGAAATTGAATGGTATATAAAGGAGAAGTATAAATAATATTTATTCTATTTTGTTTGACTTCCGACTTTGACTTAGGTATAATAACTGTACTATGCATATAACCATCACACAAATGTAAGCAATAACTTGGCGAAGTTTTATCGCAATCGGATGAACTGTACGGCAGCACATAAAATGAGAACAAACAAGCATTCAGTTTTAGATATTAGATAAATATTACTTTAGATTCTTCAATACTTTTATTTCTAATTCTTAATATAAGAAAGAGGTGTTGCTGTAATATGATTTACACTTCTTAATTTACATGTATAGGCGTGACATTATGTAAGTCTGTTTCTTTTGCAACCGAAATAAAAAAAGTATGCAGTAATCTTCTAAATGCTTAATATTTCTGAAATTCACCTTTAAATATAATAAATAGAAGTGTTACTGTGTATGATTTGCATTTCTTAATTTACGCGAATCAGTTTAAAATAAAACAATATGTAAATCCTTGTTTCTCTTGTAGCCAAAATAAAAAGTATGCAATATATCTTCTGAATGCTTAATATTTCTGATTAAAAGAATATTAAAAAAAACCTGAAATCTAAAGTTTCGAATGATATGATTTAGAACGTTTATAAACAAAAAAAGAAACAGGAATATAACGGTTTTCAGTTACTTGGACAAAGTAATGTGACAGACTTTAAAATCTCTAAAAATATAATAATAAATTGCATTATTTTTAAAACACACAGGATAGTGAGACCCGTTACACATGAAGAAGCAATAAGTAAGGTGTTTTTTCAAGTGTTGATTATTTTCGACGGAAGACTTGTTTACACTTTTCGAAAATAATTAGAAACGATTGCTATATTCAATCAGATATTTATAGCTGTTCTCTGAAATGGTTATTTGTTTTCAATAAACGTTTATTTTTTTCTTTGTCTTCGGAAAAAAAGATACTTTCATCGGTTATTATGAAATGATAACCAGTAGCTGATTTTCCAACTCAGCTCCGAAAGTAACGCGATTGAGACAGTGCCGCAAGCAAGTCAAATAAAAAATATTAGTCTAGTTTTTAAATAAATTTATAAAACGTTCAAATTTTATATTATAAAAAATATCTGCACTTTGTCAAATAAGTGTTGGAAAATATTAGCATGTTCTCAAGTTTAATGGTCCAGTTTCATATCTATTTTATTAAATTTATTCAGTTGTTACGGTATTTATAAATTCTGAACGAATATTGTGTGCGAATAGTGATAAGTTGCAATCTTAAATTATAATAAATAAATAAAAGAATATACAGTTTTAAAAGTTACTAAAATGAAAAAAATAAATTTATCTAAAATAAATATGTCGATTAGGTTAAAACTGTATAGACATGTGAAACTAAAATGACCAGTTCATAAAAAAAGGGATCTTGTGAGATCAGTCTTGGACTGTTGTTGTTCTTGTTTCTGATCCCAGGTGTTATAGCTGCGCTATACCACCTCCATAAAACCAAAGATCTCTAAAAAGTCCAAAAGCAATAGCGAATCCCTTAAAATCTCAAAAATCGTAAAATTTAAACATTTAAGAATGTGATTGGAGGAGGCATGATCTGCCTTGCACCAAGGACATTCAGCAAAGATCCTCCGTCCGTGTTGGAAGATGAGGGATTTGGTGTATCCACTCAAAAAACGAGAGAGAGCCGTTTGCTGTTTTCTAGAGATATTCAGGGGGTGACACCAACCATGACTCTTACCAAAGAACCAAGGGTGAGAAGGTGGGACTCTCCAAAGTGCACTCGACTCCATCTTTTTGATAGAGGAGATTTCTGAATAAGTCAGTGTTGCATCACCATGAAATATGTCAGCTGAGGCAGTCTTAGCTAAATTATCCGCTATCTCATATCTCATTACCATTTAAACCAACATGTGAGGGGACCTATTGAAAGTGTACAGAGTGTTCAGCGGAGAACCTGGCAATAAGGTCTAAGATATTCATTCTAATTTTGTCCCCCACTTTTAACTAATGAGAAAGGTGCTGTATAGAGGCACGACTATCCGTTAAAATCCAAATGTCTCCGAAGAAAGTTTCAGAGGACATGTCGATATATTGAAGTCCCTTATAGATTACAATAAGTTCGGATCTGAATACAGAACAGTTTACAGGATTACTAAACAAAATATGAGTAGTTCCTTCAGGAGTGACAATGTGCACGCCACTATCAGAAACGCCACCATCTCTTTTACTGCCATCAGTGTACATTTTCAGAGCCGAAGATGGAATGCTATGAATTGTTTCCAGAGACATTTGTCTAGTAAATTCAGGTAACTCTGACTTTTTGCTAATCTTCGTCAAAAGATCAGTGTGGAAATGAATTCGATAAGGGTCAAACTTAAAATTCCAACAAGGCTTTAAGGAATGTGATTTCATACCTCAGAAGGTAGGCCCATCTCTTTTGCGAAGGAAAAAGGAAGTTTGGCCCCAATGGATTTAAGGTGCACCGGACCTGCTTACATAATGGCTCTTCGGTGTAGTAGGGTCTCGAACCTGAAACGATAGGTTCTGGAGCCGATACCTTATCACCAGGTCACCGCAGTGCACCAGAGTTTTGGAATTATCCTATGCAAAGGCAAATTTATCTTTTAATCCTTAAACAAACACCTCATTTAATATTTATTGCTAAATTATCAATATAATCGTAAGAGATATATCTTTTATCAAGTGATTAGCTTATTATACTTCTAACATTTCATAAATCCTCTAATCTTCGTTTTCTTAACTCAACTAAAATGTTCTGTTGCTCTCACTCCTCCACAGCCAGACTAAATTGCTTCCTTACCTTAGCGGCTCAAACGGTGCTTTAGATAATACTTGTTTCTCAAGCGATAAAAACACAATCTCCTCTCTTCTTGTTTCGGCTGGAATATCGGGTTTCGTGTTTGCTTTTCGTCCTTTTCCCTCCATTTGCAATCGCAACACGCTCCCAGGCAACACTTCTGCAAAAGCTGCAATCAATCTGCCTGACTCACTGAACTGCCCTCCAAAGATTTTCACCTAAGCTTTCGACTAAGCTTTTGGAATTTAAAGCCGCGCCATTTTGTTTAACGCATGTGTCAAGGTTTTAAGCTTTAAGAGATCTCAGCTCCAATTTCAATAAATATACATTAGAGGATTTAGAAATGTCTCGGTTCTGCTTCATGCATATTTCATTTCATTTGTCGGTTCATTCAAGGATTGTGGGACTTAGATGTGCTTTTTTAACTCTTAAGAATCAAATTATCGTAAGAAAAAGGAGGCGTTTAAATCTCTTCAAAAACAACACTTGGTTGAGAAAGTCGAAGGAGTTGGAAGAAAAAAAATCTTCAGCCCCTTTTTGTGATTTGTTTGTTAAATCGAAAGACTTTATTTAAGACTTTATTTTAAAGTCCTTATTGTCATCTTATTGATAGTATTCTTTCAATTTGTCAATTCTTTTAGAAAGCATTTTAATGTCTAAAATATTTATTCTGTTTTAAATCTAGAACATTTCTAATCGGTATTGCATTTAAAAAGCTTATTCAATATTTTTCAAACAATTTTTATTAATAAAAATAAAGAAGGTTTTAAAATGCGCATTTATTTGTGTACAAAAACTAGAAAGAAACTGGAATTTTTAATCAAAAATATGGAGGTAAAACTAGATCACACATGTGTGAATCTCTAAAGGAAATTATAAAAGTTGAATTTTTATTGACATTTATAATATAATTTTTTAAAGAAAGTTTAGGAATTTTCTCTTTTATTCTGTTTTAAATTTAATACATTATTGATCGTTATTTATCATTTATAAAGGATTATTCAGTATTTTTCAAACAATATTTTAATATTAAAAATTAAATAAAAGATTTTAAAACACGCTTTTATAGTTTGTCTTAAAACTAAAAAGGAGCTGAGATTTTTTTTAATCAAAAATATGGATGTAAAAATTAGATCAAAATGTATACAGCGCTATTGGAACTTTTATAAGTTGGATTTTTAATCACATTTATAATGCAATTTTTTTAAGAAAGTTTAGGAATTTCCTTTTTTAATATTTTTATTGTGGTTTAATTGTTTTCAGCTCTCTTTACGATTTGGATTTGAATTTCATTTTTTTTAATTTAAAAAATGTTTTCTACTTTTGAAAGCGCTAATAAAACCGTGCTTCTACTGTATTGCTAAATATCTTTTTAGTTTCAATTTTCCTGAACCTACATTTGTAAAAAAAAAAAATCATCTGGAAACGAATAAGAAATTGATTTTTAAAAAATCTATCTTTACAAGCAAAATAATTCAAGATAAATAAGAAGAACAGATTTGTAATAACAGAATATGTAAGAAAATTTTTTTTTTATGTTTCTCTACTACATTATTTATAATTTTTTCTATCTTTACTTTATCCTATTTCATGTTTCTTAAAATTCTACTTGTTTTTCTGACACAAAATAAGTCGTTTCCTTATACTTATAAAGTTTTTTTTAAGGAGCAATTTATACTTCTCGCTGTAGCAGTTGCATTACACTTAACTTCTCTTTTGGATACTAGACGGCGATACCTGATTAGGCCATCCCATATGTCATCCCATAATGCATTGCGATTGTAATTAGAAGGAGATGTGACGCTGAACTGAAAAGACGCGCGCGTGAATGTCTTGTCTTTGTGTTTGTTTTAAGTGTGTGAATGTGATTATTAAAGAAATGTTTCCAACAACATTCGCCCTGTTGCTTCCTGCATAGATCATAATAATCTACATACCACCACATTGCTTATTTATTCATAGGCAACTCATTTATTTGTTTCTAATTGTTTTCAAATTTTGTGGCATGTTTTCATAAAGTTTTTTTTCAAGGTGCAGTTTATTTTTCTTGTTTTTTTTATCTATAAGGAACTCATTTATTTATTTGTAATAGCTTTTAATTTTTTAATTACTTAATGGTAACCAATAAATTCTAAAATTTATTGGTTTAACAAAAAAAAATATTCTTCATTGTTTCGCGGAAATGCTTCTATTTTTTTCCTAGTTTTTATCTTTCCTCTATCATCAAATGCATATCTTTACAGTTAAAGATTAAAATCGAATTGAACTATTTTGAAAAAAATGAAGTGAATTGTCCTGTTGTTATTCAGCTTTCCTTAAATTTGTTATATTTCTGTGTCCGCTTTATACTTTAAATGGAACATATTTTTTAAATATATCAAAAATAACTTTTTTTTGTTTTATTTGGATTGTTGAAAACTGCGTGAATGATCGCGTACCGGCTTTCCAAAAAGGGATTATCTTGTTAATGTTTATTATTTTCTGGCGCCGTATTTTATGTTTGATTATTTTTTACTGTATTAGTTTGGCAGTTACTTTATGGTCATGCTAAATTATTATTTTGGTTAGAGATTTTTAAAAAAATAACGAATTTCAATGCGTTAATACTGCAATA
This sequence comes from Argiope aurantia, assembly GCA_026543865.1. NCBI lineage: Eukaryota > Metazoa > Arthropoda > Arachnida > Araneae > Araneidae > Argiope > Argiope aurantia. The sequence goes on from JAPMOR010012856.1 coordinate 14,122, forward strand.
AATGGCCTTATCAGAGAAATAAGAATAATTTATCAAACTTTTATTGGTTTTTTTTTATATTCAGATAAATGTGCAAGATTCGTAATATGAGACTTTATAATTCAGATTATTCACGTAATTATATGATTTTTATTAGAGAAATTAAAAAATCATGGGAAAATTTTCGTAATGCTTTTTAATTATTATGAAAATTTGTAAGTCTATATTCAAATTTTAAAAGGAAGATATATACTATGGCAAAGCCCAAATGACTTTAATTCAAAACCAGGTTCTAACAAATTCCGCTCTATGCGAGTTTAAGATGCAAATGCTCTCCCAGATGTATGATATGGAAAGTGCGAGAAATGACTTGTTCTCTCTTTCTGAACTACAGTTGAAAAGTTTGAGATGCATCCCGAAATAGGAATTTGCATGCTTCAAAATGGAATATTATTCTAATTCATTTTAATTAAATTCAACTGTAGAAAAGTAAATACAGTGGAATCTCAGCTTAATTCATTCCCAACTTTACTTGTAATGCGAAATATTCGTTAAGCCAGAGGATTTATTTTCTATAGGAATCCATGTAGGTAGTGGAACAGGGTTATCCATTTCGAAATAAATATTTAAATAAATTTATAGCTATGTTATTTATTAGTTATAATACTTGCTTTATTTTACATGGAAGTTGTATGAAGACATTTGTTTTTGGCGAAAATGAGACACAACTTTATCATTAAATGAATTCGTTGCACAAATAGTTACTGCCTTATTAAGGTAGTGCTTTTTAACATTTCTGAAGTAATAATTTAATTGGAAGTTTGCTGAGGTTATTATTTCCTCCTCCCCTGGGCAAATCTTATTCGCAAAATCTTTCTGTGTTCCATAAGTTTTCAGTAACTCTGGTTATGTTTTTCCATCGAGTCAGCCATGTCGCTACTATCCACCTCTAAGCTGTATAATATTGGTCAGAAACTCTTGGATTAAGCATTCACTGGTATTTACTCAAATCTCTCAGTATGACGTTTGCAATGCTATCCGGCCAAATTTTCTCTCTTACAGAAATATGAATTCTCTCCAAATAGATGTTCAACATAGGCTGATACCCAAAGTGCAGATCACTCAGGCATGTGACGTCACCATGTCTCTTCATCACTCGTTTTGCGAAACATCGCTCGTTAAGAGTTATTGTTTACATTTTATTTTGCCTATAAAGCCAATCATTTATTATAGGAGGTGCTCGAAGTGAGGTATGACTATACTCAATCAAGAAATTTTCTGTTATCAACTTATCAAGTTTTGTTTCGTTGTATTAAATAGCTTGCGCGTGATATTTTAATGAAATCTGTAAGTATTTTTTTCTGAAAATTGTTTTCAAAATATTAGCAATTTATACACATATATATTCTCTTCATTCACAGTATTTATCAAATAACCAAACAAATTCACATTCACCGTAACGTTCTGGTATAATAAATACGTAAAAATATATCGTAATCAATAAAACATTTAATCAAAGATTTTGATGAATCCCTTCATTTTAGAACATCCTGAATAAAACACGTATATAAATATAATAAGTAGATGAAATACGTCTGGTGAAGATCTGTCTGTTAGTATATAACATAACTAAATAATCTGCTCAAATGAAATGTGGCTTAGAACTTTATAACTAGTATTATAAAAAAAATTTTAAAAGATATGTTTCGTTCTAAACATAAAATTGTGCATATGTTTCAAATTTTAGACTAAATCCAGCAAAGAGTAGATCAAGTTTATTATTTCGTATAATTTTTTAATGCGATAGCCAAAAAATGCTACAAACTAGATGCATGAGTGACGGTATATGATCTAATCATCAATCAGTCTTATCTCAGATTTCAACGCAGTTGATTAAAAGGAAGATGTCCGAAATGCATCCTTAATTTTTTTTTAATTTTTCCCTTTACTACGAAGTTAAACACAAAATCTCCTAGTTTATCAGGCGGAAGCTTATTGCTTAAAAAAAATTTTTCTAAATGCAATTTTTCTTACTGTAATATCATTGCATTAAGTTTCAAAACCGCAGGACTTGAATAAATGTAAGACTGGAACCGCATCATTCTGGCAAAATTAAAACTTAATTCCCATTTGCATTGAAATTGAATTGCAAATTAATTCTTCTTGAATAAGATTCATTTTAAATGAGAATCAGTGGCCACCGTTTATTTAATTACTCAAAAATGTAAATCAAAATACGGTAATTTGATTACTTCAAAATAAAAAAAAACCCCAAGAAAATAGCTAATGATATCTCCCTTCATTGTGACACCGATAATTTATTAGAAATCACTAGTTTATTACTTGCAGAGCCCTGCTTATGGAATAAATTAATTGGATTAAATAGTGTCTAGTAGTCGTATAATTTTACACTTCACTAAAAAATATCTTTAGGAATTATCATTTTGGTTGGAATCAAATTTTATTTCTATCCTTATTTATTGTGCAAGAATAATTCAATATATATATATAATGTTTCATTTCGAAAACCTGCCCTGACCCGTAAATTAATTTTGTTTCATAACTTGGTAAGGAAGTATTCATAACTTAGAATGAATTTATAATGAGAATTTAATTTTCCTTTGATCTGCTTATTAATCAACGAAATCAGATTCTTTTAATTCAATCCAATCCTTCCTATTTGATAATTTATTTATTAATTAAATATGTGTGCTTATACTTTTGAATATGTGTATATATTCTTATGATCTGGATATTTGAAATTGAAAATTCTAATCAATGTGCAAATTTAGATATATATTTCAAATAAAAAATGATATAAAAATATGCTTTATATTTTTTAACAGTATATAGTGAAGGTATGAGAAAAAAAATTAAAGGATTTTTGGAGCTTAACTTCGGTGCAATTTTTGAGTTTGTGTAGCCGATTGTCCAATCATTAGATTGTTTTTAATGGAAATTCTCGGATCTGATTTTTTACTATTTTATATTTTTGAAGGTTCTGTATAAATCTAAGGTTTGTTGTCAATTCTTTTAGGGAGGGCAAAGAAAATCTTCTTCAAAATTGTTTTTAATTTTTTTAAGGAAATGAAGCTCTATCTTTTTTTTTTCGCTTATAAAAGATTAAAGGAATATTAGTATTTATAAACACAAATACTGATTAAAATATAAGTATTTTTTAAACACAAAATTTCCTATAAATTACGTCCCTGCAACTTTTTTCAACACTAATGGACTTCATTGCTGGCGTGGCTTAAACGACGATAAACCATCATCTAAACCATAATAATATTTATCTAACTAATCTTTTCAAACATAAAGTGTTTATGCAAATAAATTTTCATCTGTATATTAGGCATCGAATCGAAATTTTATCGAAACCAAATTGGAATTTGTAATGGAATTGGAATTGGAATTTCCTGTAATTATCCTTGTAAAATTCTTGAATCGTTGATTCACAAATGTTGATTGATAACGTTGTTAAGTATATTCATAGAGAAGGTGTCAGCCAGAAAAAAAGGAATTTAGTGTCATCTCCTGCTTCAAAATCTCAAAATGGCCCTCGTGATCCTTTAAAATGGGGAGTAATTATAACAAAAATAAGCAAACACATCAAAAATTGAAAAAGATTTTGCAAAATTTTCACATACATTATTTTAGTGTCGAATGACGTTTTACGAAAATTAATAATTTTTAGTTATTAAAAAAAAACAAAATATGAGAATGGCTTTAAAATAATTCCAAAAGAAGTGTTTTGTAGCAAACCTCAGATTCGTATTAAGCACGCTAAAAAACATAAAATATCAAAAATGTTAGAATTACCACAGAAGTTGCATTATAACATCACTTTGACACCTAGTGATTGGACTAAGAAACGAATCAAAAGAAAATCGTCAGCTATAGCTTTTGTTTTCCGAAAGGGTGGAAATCTTTTATTATTAATCTTCAAACTCTATATTAATTTACATTAATTATAAATAAAAAGAATTATGTGAATGAAATACAAATGTCGTTTCATAATTGAAAACCTATCCCAAGTGCAAAATCATAAAGTAAAGAAAATACTATTCTATTCTTAAAGAAGCTGTGAAATTGATATAGTTGATACTTTTATTCTAAAATGCAATAGTCACATATATTTTTTTATATTCAATGAAGTTTTGAAAATGTGCATGCGAATGTTATAAAAATAACAAAATGAAAAATAATAATGAAATAAATAAGAATAAATAAAATGCTTAAAAAAATGTTGATTTCACATAGTATGCTTTTTTTAAATATTTGTACCATCACTTTAACATACGTTTGAAACACTTTATAAACACTCACTTTATAAAGTTATTGTAGTATCGGTTAGTTTTAATCTAATACGTAATCGAAGATATGAAATTTTAGTAAAATTTCATTTAAAAATATGAAGAAGTTCACTTAAGATTCTTTGAAAAAATTTTAAATATTTCAATGAATATCATTTTCCTCATTCATCATTTGAAATATCATTTTCCAATGAACCTAAAAGTTTGTATTTCCAATTATGTGAATGCCTCCACAATCTAGAAATTGCAAAAACAAATACCACAGCAATCTAGAAATTTATAATCATTATTATTACTTCTTAATCTTCAAAATATCGTTATTTTTAATCTTCTTGATAATCTTCAGAATATATATGTTTAAGAATCTACTCAGATCTCTGCAACTTTCACTGTCTGAGAAAGTTCTTCGAGGCAGACGATATTTTCTGAAATCAGATAACAGCAACAGCGATTGTGACTTGTGCTAGAATCTACCAACCACTTTTCTGTAATGACTGACATCAAATGTTCCGGAACCGAAAGTTGATCGCGACATATAATTCTGATACCTCCGGCAGATTGCCTTCAGCAACGATTATTACCCAGAATTCCAGAAATAAAAAAAAGGAGATCTAATGTTCTGAAGACCATGTGGTGTGCATCTAAGAATGAGTTTTCTGGGGAAAACACAATTCCACCTACTTTGTGCCACTGATTTTATTGATGATGCAATTGCACTTTTAAAATCTCTAGTAATTTGATACCATCGCCACAGAATGATGCTCTTTAAAGTAGCCGTCTTGATCTCTTAATGGCTAGTTTTATGGCCTTTCTTCCTGGAATTCCTCCGATGGTATTTATTGGATTTAGGCGAAGTGATCTTATTTCGTTATTCAGCCATATTAGGATTCCATAAGAAAATCACTTTAGCGCGAAGCGATAAACAAGTTTTCATTACTTAAATGGTTTTGGTATCTTCGGTAATCCAAATTACTTTCATTTTCAATAGATTTTTTAAAAGATTCTATTCAATAATTAACAAAAATAAAGTTTAACAAATTTATAATTTGTATTTTAATCTATTAATGAAAATGGGGAAAAAATCATTTCAATTACAAAAAGAAAGAATAATTTTTAGCACTGTTGGCTTTGTTCTGGTTGATTTTAATTTTTTTTCTCCATCAAACATGAAATGAAAATCATCGTATTCTGTTCTGATATAAAAAATACTTCATTATAATTAAATATAGAATTCACTATTAAAAAATTCTGTTTTTCTTTCTTCTGGCACTTATCATAGACAAGCCCGCTGAAGAATGTCTGCGATTTCAGCCGATAGAGCGTCTCTTCGTTCATTTGCGCCATCTGGGATCAAGACTTAATTACTCATACGGCACGGAATTCATTCCTGTATTTCATTCACTCATCCACAGAACGTTATTTACGATCTGAATCAAAGAATAATTACTTCTGAACCAGTACCCCCAGTGATATTGTCTCGACACGGGCAACTTTGTGGCTACGACAAATTTGTACGTGCACCAGCCACCACAGACATTGGTTAGTCTTCGGCCAGCGGGATTCGAACTCCCAATCCAGGGCATGCGAATCCAATGGCCTACCAACCAGGCTATACTGATATGGCGAAATTCGTCTACAAAGATAATTGCATTCCTCGATAATGATGTTTTTGGTGAAATCTTCAAAATCAATAAAAGTGATGTACGAACTTTTTGCGCATAAAATTATCCTATCTTTTTATTACAGAATTGAACTGAATGCCAAACTGCTTAAAAAGATATTATTTGTAAAATGCAATCAATTTTATTGGGTTTGCTCTCCCAGTCGACTTTGCTGTTGAGAACTCACTATTCAGAGCTATAATTAAATGTTAAACCTGAATAGGAAACCGTTTAGCCTGCGAAATATTGGACGTCTATAGATTCATATCTGGTAACTAACAAAAATCCTTATTAAATAGACTCCATTTAATATCATATAGATTGTTATACATTGGTTCCTTCTGTTGTTGTTTTCATCATAATACATACATAATTAACCAATGCTCACAAATTATACTTACCTTTCTTTTAATAAAGATTCAGATTTATACCATCCTATTATTCCAGGAAATGGTCATATTCTAAAATTAGTCACATTAATTTGTTTGTCATGGTTTCCTTAATACTTTCGCTAAAATTAAACGAACAATTTTGTTCCGAATAATTATTTTCCCTCATTGTTTACTTTCAATCTTTATTTGGATTAATTCTTGTTCCCTTAGAACAACAGAAAAGAGGGTTTAAAATAGTCAAATCAATACTAATGCTTTATTTTAACGGCTTTAATTAAAATGTCAAACATTGTTCTTAATAGAAGAATTCGTTGGGATCGAATGACAGAATTTGGGGAGGGGGATATTTTTGATTTTTGTTTAGGTTGAAAATAGCATCACATTGGTAGGATTTTAATCTCTTTCTCTACGAAATTATTCTATGAAATAAGGTGAAGTGTTGCCACTGGCGTAATTTTCTACAATTCGTTCTTCCTTTTGACCATTAATGAATTGAATAAGGTGCTTACGCTGAAATTTAAAACACCATTTGCATTTCGTTACGAAAGCTATTTCTTCGACAGCTAAATTCTTGATATTATTAATTCATATTTCAGTTCATTTAAATCTTCATGTTTTAATTACAAAGTTCTTATAATGAATTAATTATTTTCCTAATTCTGCTTTCAAATTCAGGTTCTGGATTCAGTTTTCAGTTCTTGGAAAGTAATTGGATCACTTGTTTCAAGAGTTTCCCAAGTAATTTTAATAAGATTTTATGTCTGGAGATCTGGCTATTTAATTTGTCTAATAAATGGCCTCATTTTAAATGTCAACCAAATCAATTATATGTAGGCAAAAAAAAATCAAAGCAGGTGGTGTCCCCTGAAAATATTTCATGATAGAATACATTTTCTAGGAACACCAGTATTTCTGTTCTACTGACTTCAAACACAAAAGATTGCGTTTAATATGGCGAGAATAGCGTCAGTTTAGCACTAGACTTCTGTAGAAAAACTTTCTCTTAGAAGAGTCGCGATTCAATCTGAACAGTGGTTTTCGATTTCTATGAAAACTTTCTTCAGCTGAAGAGAACCTAGAACCTATTCTCTTTCTTTTGGATTTAAAAGGTCTTCTTTGTCAGCTTAGAGAATTGATTTTCATATTTTTTCGATTCTCAGCGGATTTGGTGAATCCAGTCCTTTTCCAAGACACCCTGTGTAAAACTCTAAGAGTTCTTTCTGTAAAATTGTCACCGGTTTTCTGTTATAAATAAATAAAAATAAGTAAAGCTCATTTTAAATTACAGAAAAATTTAGCGAACAAATTTATTAAATAAAGTAATCATTGAGATGATTGAGCATGTTGATCGCTATACATTTTCTCAATTCCTGAGATTCGTCTTGGATCTATCTATGTCAACAATTGCCGAAAATTCTTCTAACGAACACGAAGTAGTAAAGTGAATTAGATTCTCTGAACTTAACACTTAGAAATTCATCTTCCTCTTCTGCTAACAAACAAAGCTGAATTAATTCCATGTTGCACTCCATACCACTTCGACAAATCTCGAAATCGCAGTGCACTACATGTATTTAAAGGAACAATTTGAAAAAGTAACTGAAAAATGCATAATTTGCATTTACAAAAGATCACTTAAAAGCTTTTTCGAGACCCCAAATATATCTGATAATTTCATCTAAAATAGTGATTTTCAAAGTGTATAAATCGAAAAGTTTTAGTCGCAGAAGAATATAATGTGTTTTTATTTAAAATATTACAGCGCCAAGAATAGTTAACTATATGAGATTCATTACCAAGGGACGATATAAAAGACTAAATTTCGTAACTTTTTGAGAAATAGATTTATTGACACCAAAACATAAAATTTGATTCTTTCCATAATTTAAGGAAGTAAGTTTCGATTATTTTTTTTAGAATTGGAATTATATGCATATCTTAAATGATTTAAAAATTAGCTATTTGGTCACAATATGAATAGACACCATTATTTAAATATTCAAAAAATATGCAAATTCTGTTATTTTTGAAAACTAGATTTTATTTGAAGATATTAGGCATGTGATAATGATGCAACTATCCGAAATCAAATTAGCAGCTGTTTGGCACCTTATTTAATTCTGAAAGCATTAAAGACTTTTCAAAAATCGATTTTCTACTTGTAAATATGAAACTCTTCGTCGAAACTCTATTATAAGTTTCAATCAATATATTCCTCTATGCAAGAATCCTTCATAAAATTATGAAAATCATAAAATTTAATAAAACTGCTTTATTCCAAAGATTTATAATATTCAGTGTAATTTTATTAATTATTAATTAAATGTTAGGAATCAACTTAATTGTAAAAATCTGCAATGATTTTCTTATTTCCATATCCCTAAATTTAGAATTCATTTTAATTCAATTTTACATTTTAAAAAAATCGAGGTATAGACTTTTGCAGATGCCAATGCATTTATTTTTTAATTAAATTAAGAGGAATGGGATTTTCAACCCTATTTCGACTGCTCCTGACAATAATTTGAAACTATTTTTATTATAAATAAAAGTTATTGTGACGAGACATATGTTCACATTCTCCAACCACGCGTATATTCCATCCTCTTATTATTTAAGAAAGATATTAGCAGTAAACTTTTCAAAATGTAGAAATTAAATTTTCAATTAATTTTAAATTAACCAAAATTTGGCTGTTTTTCTGCAATAATTTTGGAGTAAAATAACCCACAAGAGATATTTTTATACAAGCTTAACATTTAAAATTTTTTTCTTTCCACTTTTCGGCCTATTTTATTTCCCGGAAATTTGCCTATTTATTTATTTTTCAATTTAATAAAAACGAATGAATGAGTTTTTATACAATATCTTTTAATTTCTGTACTAAAATGTAGAATTTTCTTGTATTACGAATCTAGGAGTACGAAAAAAAGAGAAAAGTAAGAGATATTAAAAACAAAAGTTTAAGAAAACTAATATCAAAAGATAGCTAGCTCCAAAACTTAAAATACATTATAAATGTGATTAAAATTCTGATATATTTCTAATATACAGTGGCAACCCAAAAGTGTTCGTACACTAAAGAAATTTGCAGAAATTGTGTTCTATACTTCTTAATAAAGCATTTTATTAGTTGGTTTTTTTAATTAGCCTTTTCAAATAGTTCTTAATAAAACTGAACAAATATTTTTATAAAAAATCAAGTAGTATTGTTCTAAAAAATATATAAATAAAAAATGTCACAAAATTAGAACACAAAAGTCTTCGCACATCCAAACATTATTTATTTAAATTCATCATAAAAATATCTTTTGCGGCTTATTTTTCTTCTAATTGAAAAATACACTAAAATCGTTTGATTTTAGTATTTAATATCCCAATTATTTATTCTATTTACTTTATTCTTAGATGTGACGCGTATTCATAAAGAAACGAGTTTAGACGCACGAAAATTAATTATATTTCATTTTAAAGCTGGAAAATCAATTAGAGGCATTGCAACTATAACTAATCTACCTCATTCAACGGTGCAAAGCATAATAAAACGTTACAGAGAGGGAAAAAGGATTGCAAACAAGCCTCGTAATGATCGCCCTCAAATTCTGTCAGCTAGAAGTCAAAGAAATATTGTGAGTAAATTTCTAAAAAAATCCACGTCTGAGTGCAATAAAGTTTACTTCACAATATAATGAATCAAATGGAACTTCTATTTCCTGTGAAACTATTCGTAGAATTCTTCGGAATGCTGGTATACATGGCCGCTCTGCACGAAGAAAATTCTTTGTAAGTCAGAAGAACAGAATTGCTAGGCTTAAATTTGCCAAATCTATGATAAACCAGCCAGAGAGCTATTGGAATCGTGTCTTATTTGCAGATGAAAGTAAGTTTAACATCTTTGGGTCGGATGGGAGAATCATTGTATGGGGAAAATAAAACGAAGAACTTAATCCCAAGAATTTAGTTGGAACAGTAAAACATGGCGGTGGAGATGTCATGGTTTGGGGGTGTTTGTCAGCGGCTGGAGTAGGCAATTTTGTATTCATTGATGGTATACTGGATCATAGAGTTTATATAAATAATCTCAATAATAATTTAAAAGTGTCAGCACAAAAATTGGGCATTTTAAACAACTTTGTGTATTACCAAGACAACGGTCCTAAGCACTCGGCCATGAATGTTCGTCTTTTTTGCCTCTATCATTGCCCTCAAACCCTTAAAACACCAGCTCAATCACCGTATTTAAATCCTATAGAACATAGTTGGAAAGAATTAGAGATGCGAATAAGAATTCACTACATTAAATCGAAAATTCAAATGAAAGCAGTAATGATCGAAGAATGGAACAAGATTGGTGCAGAAGTAACCAACCGTTTAGTTAAATCTATGCCCAAACGTTTAAAAGCTGTTATAAAAGATAAAGAATATCCTACTAAATACTAAACATTTATAAAAATTTAGAAAATTTCATATTTAGTGATGTTTTTTTAAAGTGTATGATCACTTTTGTGTCCTATTTTTGTGCAATTTTATTTATTGTCATTTTTAAAAAAATAATTTACATCGTAATTAAAATTTATTCTTCACTGCTTTATTAAGAACTGTAAAAATATGCTATGAAAAAATTTTCATGTAAAAATAAGAATATATAATGGTAAATAATGAGGTTTTTATTGATTCTTGTTGGTGTACGAACAGTTTTGGGAGCCACTGTATATCCATCATTGCTTTAAGATTTCATTTTGAACTCAATATTCTTTAATTAAACAAATAATATTTATTAAAAATTAAAAAAATAATTATCAAAAAATAATATAAAAATAATACTTATGAAAGCATTTTTCTAAAATATATATTTTTCTTCTTTTTATTATTATCTCTTCATTCGGTTATGCTATAAGTGCCTCTCAAAAAGAAAAGAAACACATACTGATAAATTTTTGTTATTTTAAAATGTCATCTCTGTTGAAGAAAAAAATACTTAAATCAATACATCTTTAATTTTACAATGCACACTGTATATATATCGGTATTTTCTATATTTACTGATTTGGAGATGACCTTTCAAAATAACAAGAAATAACTTTACTTCTAACAAAAAGCAATTCATGTTTTTATTTCTTTCGATTTCCTTACTTTGGCAGTTTACCTTTGATATATCTACTATATGAAAAAATATCGTTTACCGTTAGCGACTAAATGTGTTATGTATTATTTTTCTTTTAGGGCGATATTTAAAAATAAAACTACTTATTTCAACTATTCAATAAACAAGAAAATATTCGTAGAAGTATATTTTTAAAAAGAAAACAGAAAAAGAAATGAAAAATTATTTTCCCAGTTTCCTTAATTGAAATCTGAAGTTTAGCTTCAGACGTTTAATAAAATTCTTTTATTCAAACCCTTTTTTTCATTTTTCTTCATTCTAGAACAACTTAACATCGTCATTTTACTTAAAAGTTGTCATATTCCTAAAAATATTTCAATTTAGAACTTTAATTTCCAGTCTGTAGATGTAAATCATTCCGAGGAGATTGAATGCCAGTTGAAGAAAAACTTCCCTTTCGTTTTTCCAGTGAAACTTTTAAGGTCGACTAATTTGAATTTTTATGCGATATCGTTTTCGTTTTATGAAGCTGCAGTCAAGAAAGAAAGTTTTTCTTCTTGCTATGCGATAAACCTAAACCAGTCCAATTTCCTTTCCAAACCATATCTCTATATTCGTTTTTTTCTTTTCGCTATTCTTTATAACGTTTCATATTTATTCGACAGCTAGAAGACGTATATCAAGCAAATGGAATTCTTCCGCTGAAACTGTTCTTGTTAAGGCTTTTTATGAAAGTTCTGGAATTGGTTACGTTTTTCTCCCTCGAGTGTTTATGGATGAATAACACGACCGAAGGTCTTTTCTTTCTGATTTTAAGAAATATTTTAGAAGAAATATTACAGGCACTTAGAATTCTCATTCTATAAAATTTATCCTTCTTTTTTTTTTTTTTTTTTTTTTACAGATTAAACTTTCAGTTGAAGATTTTCGTCTCATTATTTAAAAAGATGAAATGTTTTTTTTAAAGCGAGCAGGATATCCAAATTCGCAGTGCTATTTTATTTATTACGATATAAAATATATCCAAATTGATGCAATCGTATTTGCTGATTTGTTGCTACCCTATTTAGTTTCTATAAATCGAAAATATTAAATTAAACGTTTTAATTTAATGTTTATTTCATTTAATATTTATTTAATTTAATATTTAAATAAAACGTTTTATTAAATTTTAATTCAATATTAATTTTTGATTGTTGCGCTTATTTGCGTGTGCCACTCTATATAGGAAAAATATTAAAATCATTTATTTGTGAGTATGTTCTTGTGGCTAGAATTTTTTAAATTATTTGTGAACAGAACGATAATGAAATTGTTGTCACTGAATATATATTATTTAGCATTTTAAGCTGAAATAAATATATTAGTAGATAGTATCAGATAGTATATTACTTCCAGCCAAAATAGATCACAATTACGAATTTTAAAAAATGTAAATAGCAAATCGAGATTTGAAAATGTATTTCTAGATTTATTTTATTTGTGACAATCTAAAACAGTTGGTTGCTTAACACTTTGGTACATTAATTTCTAATCGTATTTTATAAGTCCCATTATCCATATGTTCAAGTGCATGATTCAGATTTTTTAAAAAATAAACTGCTGTAAGACTGATGAAAAAAATGTTTTTCTTTTCATCTTGTAACTTTGTCATTTATCGGTTATATGTCTCCGTACTAATGAATTAAATATTTTTTTCTTTTCATTAAATATTAAGGAAATTTTCGTGGTGAAGCCTATGCAGCAAGTCCCAAAAATGAAAGGACGCTCTAGAAAGTTTCTAAAACCCTTATAACTATCAAGGAATCAGAAAAAAGTATTCTCTATAATTTTTAATGCATTTTCAATTTAATTCTGAACTATCCATTTTCAATTTAATTCTGAACTATCCATTTTCAATTCAATTCTGAACTATCCATTTTCAATTTAATTCTGAACTATCCATTTTCAATTTTATTCTGAACTATCTATTTTCAATTTAATTTTGAGCTGAAACATTTTTCCTTATAATTTATTTAATTATTGAATCATTTTTTTCAAAAATAAAGACATAAATAGGCAAAGTAAAAGCAGCCACCAAAAATTAGAAAGAATAAAAAAGAAATTAATTTAAAAAATGATATTTTTTGCGTAGATTTTAAATATCGTTTGATTTTTGTTTTTGAATATATATTTCGTATAAAAGTTTTATTATTTTAAAATGACGTATAAGCGTTAAGAAATAGTGAATGAAATTCAAATTTTAGATTATTTTCAATCTTAAAAATAGTAAATCAACTCGAAATATTGTTAGATGAATAAATTGGTCTCTTACTGCTATATTTTCTGTGATAAAGCATTTTGAAAAGGAAAATTGGATCTGTAGCAAAGTAAGATGTAGTTTTCCAACAAAGCTAACTCTACGTATTCTAAGATTATTCTGACAAAAATTTTGAAGAAATTACGTTTGAGTGCTGCTAACGTACTTATAGAATAAAGTGGAAAAAAAAGTTGCTTCAGTGTCACTGGAAAATAGAGTGAATCAAGAGATCAGTTAATGTACATTGACTGTCAGACAAAAGAAAAAATTCTCTGTAGTTAAGTAGAATGGAAAAATCATATTTTCCTTCGCTAAGTTAATGAACAATAAGCTGGTATTTTATTGAAATAATGTCTTGTTTTCATATTTGAATAAATTTAACAATTTTATTTATGAATGGTGTATAATGATATGGGTTCGAAAAATTATGAGAATCCTTCATGAAGCATGGTAGTGGAGGCCATCTTTAACAAGCATTCATTTTAACATGATTATGTAATTTGGTACTTATTAATCGAATAATGATGGTTGTTTTTATTAAATTATTTTAAAATTATCACTTTAAAACTTATATCTCGAAAGCAATTTCTTTTTTTAAATCAAGGTAATGATTTTTAGAAAATAATTCTCGATATTCGTCAGTTCTGAGAAGTTTTAAAAACGCTACCCCATTCTAAAAATTAGAATGGGGTGATAGCCCCTCCCCGAAATTAGAAACTCTAAAAAAGAGAAACTAGAAGCCAGAGATTAAACCGAAATTGAAATAAAAGCAATGCTGTCTTGAGAATGTAGAAACATTAATACATGATTTATCAAATAAATAATTTATGAACTCAATGCTCAATACTTTGAAAGCTGTTAATTATGCTAAAAGAAATCCAACTAAATGCTAAATTACCAAATTCTTACTATATTTATTGATTTATACCTTTTTTATCGAAGCATCCGATTATTTGTGAGACAAAATTGTGGCTTACGTTTTGACTATTGATTTTCTAAATCAGTTTTTCCTTTGTATTCAAAATATTTTTTGTAGCTTCGTTAAGAATAAAGCAATAATATTCACTCAGAAATTTCAGTTGTAAAGTTTCAAATGATTAAAAAAATAAACTTAGAAGTGTTCATTTAAGAATTGTAAACTTAAATAACAATTGATTTGAGAAACACTGAATTTAATTTACAATTCTTAAATGATAATTATCTTGTGTTAGTATTCGCAACGATGACAAACTTGTGCTTGTAATAAACGTTACAGATATATACAAATAATAAATAAATTGACGTATCAAATAAATTAGAAAAAAGAAAGAATAAAATGAAATAGAACAAAGAACAAAGAACGAAAAAAAATCTTATGTTCTTTTTACATCTGCTTTCGTTTCAGAAGTGTTTCAATATATCAGGACCTTTAAATCTACCCGATTTCTTCTTTAATTTGGGGAATTACTCAAAAGATGATAAAATCCATCAGCAAATACATTCACTTGCATTTTAAAACATTTATTTGATTTATACGCAACATGTTTTTCTTAATTCACACACAAAGCACGGCTATACAATGATTATATACAATCAGTTACGAAACATATTTTACATTGATGAAACAAGAGCATGCAGGCTCATGAACGGTCTGTTCACTTCAGTTCGTTTTTAAACTTGGACGGTCTTCTTCACAGTTCTTATGTTTATTTGAAGGGTTTTTAAATGAGTCAAAAATCTTTTCATAAAATATTATGCAGATTTTTTTATCTTTTCATAAAATATTATGCAGACTTATTTCTAAAGTTTGAGAACACGTTTTTGAAAAAAGCAGAATCTAAGCTAATAAAAAGGATATAAAACTTGCGAAAGAAAAACAGAAATATAGGGGACAATTATTTCTCACCAAAAATGAACATGTTATTTTTTTTTCATTGTTACTATTCTTTAACACGTATCCTGGTCATGTTTTATGCCGAGTCTCATTTAAGCATGTCTTTTATGATCCAGCAAGAGATTTACTACCGAATTGTCACAACAAGTCACGACATATTCCGTTATGTTTTCAATTAATCAAAAAGTTTTTTTTTCGCTCTCTTTTGTGTACGTTTTGGGCGTGAGATAAAATGTCTGTCCCATTATGGCAATCAATTTAATGCCGCGTGGCAGGTAAATTGAAAATTATTTTCTAAGTAATTTCAGTGCTTTAGTATGCAAAATGGATCCAACAGTTTACCTGTACATATCTGCATCTCTCTTGATGAAAAAAAAAGAAGTGGAATTATATTTTGATTAATTATTGTTATTTAATCGAATCGATTCATATGAATTGGCAATGCATTTTGAATTTAACTGGATGCATTTTTAATTTAACTTAACATTTTGAATTTAACTTTTTCATCAAATGGAATATTATTTCCATTTGATGACTTTGTTCTGATTTGACTTTTTCCTCCTACAAGATATGAATTGAATTCGGGAATTAATAATAAATCCCAAATTAAATTTATGATTTATGTGAGAATTTTAAAAATGTAAGAATATTGATAATATTTTGTGTAAATATTAAGAAAAAAAGGATTTTTTTTTGGATACGTTTCAATAAAAAATTAAATATTTTAATATATCATTAATTGTTTTTAGATTAAATATTTACTACTTTTGCATCCTTTTTTGAATAATATTTATTTTTTATATTTAATATTTTAATCAGAGTGTATACATATAATAGTATACATTTTCTTTAGTTAATTAATTTCAGTGTTTTGGTAAGAAAAATGTATCCAACAATTTACCTGTATATATCAATACCATAATTGTATGCATCACTCGCGATAAAAAAAAAGAAGTGGAATTATACTTTGATTTATTATTTTTTTAACCAAATCAATTCATATTTAGTCATAATGCATCTTAAATTTAACGGCGCATGTTATTTTTCATTAAATAGAATGTTACTATACATTTTGTTCTGATTTGAATTTTTCCTACTACAAAATATGGGTTGAATTCCAAAACTAATTAATAAATCCAAAATTAAATTTCTGATCCAGGTGAGAATTTTAAGAATGTTATAATGTTCTGCGTAAATTTGAAGGAAGGAAGGTATTTAAGGAAGACCTGATTTGTTTTGATACAAGATTAATTGTTTTTTAGATTAAATATTTACAATTTTTACATTCTTTTTCTGAATAATATTTATTTTAGTCATGTAATATTGTAATTAAACTGTACACAAATAATAGTGTGCATTTTCTTCTATTAAATTAATTAGTTAAAGATACAATAATGAAATTTTAAAATAATTTGATGGAAAATAAATAAAAATTAGATAAAGGATTAAATGATCACTAGATAACTAAACAGACAAACGTGTAAACATTAGTTATCAATCGAAAAGACACATTCAAACTTTTATATATTTTTACATAAAACGATTTTATACAAAACTTTTTGCGTTTTCCTCATTAACTTCATAAATGCACTACAATTGCTAATAAAAATAAATTACAGAAAAAACATTTTCTAAAGACACGCTTTCGTTGGGGGTGTTAAAAAAGTCGGTGTCTTTAAAAGGATTTTGTACTCTGTAATCTTTAAATTTATAATCCATTATTATAAATGTTATCGAATCTTGAAATGAATTTTCCAAACATTCATTACCAAATGCCGTATATAGTATTGAAAGTTAATTTATTTAATTCAATTACTAAATTATTAAAAATTTCTAATTTGTTACTAAATTATTAGAAATTACTATTTTTTTACTAAATGAACTGAGGAAGCTGTATAAAATGTTAGGTTTAAAATACAATTTTTTTTCTTCACTTAAAGCAATTTCCAATTTAAAGTGTATTTTTATCTCTAACGGTTTGGAAATTAGCCATCGAACCCACTATTAGAGTGGACACCTTGTATGTTAGCATTATTGTTAAATAAACAAATTTTTTTAATAAATATTAGAATGCGTTTATTAATCAATAAATAGAGTTTCCAACTTACAAAAATAAAACTTTTAACGATTGAAAATTCAACAAAGGAAAGAAACGCAACAACGTAAAATGTGTTATTCTTATTCTTTTACTTTTTTCTTTACTTTAGTAAGAAAACATTTCTTTGAAGTAGGATCAATTAAGATAATTGGGAACGAATTTTGTAGAAGTTCCAATTTTCTTCGATTTAAAATGTTCTTATGAGAAAGAAAATAAATCTATAATTCATGTGAGTGTATGATCATCATCTGGAGAGCTCATTAAGAAATCATTTTTGTAAATTTCTTTATTAATTAACTAATTTTAGTTACATCATAGTTCATAATTATCCCAAAAGGTTTTAATTACCCTAGAAAATAAAAGTTAATTGGGAACAGATATTTCAGCTTCTAATTACAGTAACAAACCGATGTGAGGAGAACATATTTCTAATGATAAGAAACTATGCAAATTGCTTCGGAATTTATTTTACTGCTCATTCAAAACTACCCCAAATACTGTTTTTTTATTGTTTTGTTAATCAAAATGTATTCTATTTCATCACAATCACTGCTGAAGATCTATATAAAGCGTATACTTCTGAGATACATTAATATTTTTAAAATAAAGCATATTCGTCTGAGAAAATATATTATTATTTTTTAAAATAAAGCATATTCGTTTGAGATATATTATTATTTAAAAAAATAAATTACACAGTAACGTAAGAAAGGTAAACGTAACTGTATCAATATGTTTTTAAAAAGAGTGATTCGAATCAATTTGAAACGATGTTCGTGGTGTGTCTTATTAATAAAGCATTAAGAACCTGGATTATACTTTCGTAATGTTATAATTCAATTGGGCAATTTTTAAAAGTTCATTTTTACGTGAGAAAAATTTTAATCATGATAAAGGATAATCTTGAGCTTTTTTTTTCTTTTTATTTAGCTGCATGGAAAATGCTTGCATTTTCATCTTTAAAATTCTGGGTATTTTAAACCTGATAAATGATTCTGAATGCAGAAAATTATAATCAGATTTAAATTTATGTTATCATATTCATGAATAAATGAAAATACAAAAAACTCTGCTTTCATTTCAAACATCTTGATTTGCTTATTTCTACTAAAAATAACTGCAATGTTAATTTTTCATAATTAATGTATGGTTCTTGATGTATGTCAGATACCACTTGACAATATTCTAATATTTCTTTGATAAAAAATTAGGAGCATCATTAACTCGACTTTCTGGAGTATTTTTACATTAGAATGAAAAGTTAATTATTTCAATTTGTGTTGAAAAATTAATGAGCCTAGGTTTGCACATAAATGAACGTTCTGTAAAAATATTCTTAAATCATCCAAAATTCCTGATTTCGATTTTGATTTGTTATTGTTGTTTTCTTTTTATAATTATGATGTGTTTTGGCTGTTACTTGAAAATGAAGAACTTAAAAATATAATTTTTGAATCTTCGTAAAATTTAAGTAATAAATTTTTACTAAAAGCAGTTTCTAAAACCACACTTTTGTTAGTGCAATAAACAACAAATTTCTTTTATTTTAATTATTTTCTACTTTTAAATCTTGACATCTGTTATTTCATAAACTCAAAATAAGATGGCGCCATAGTGCAAAAATCAAAATTTAATTTAGTTAAGGATAAATTAATCAAAATACTCTATCATCGCAGAAATGTATAATAGTTCAAACCTTCATATCAGAAAGTAAGTCAAATCGATTACAAAATGCCCTCTTTAAAAATATGAAACATATCAAGCTAGATAAAACTGTTCAAAGTGAAAAAAAACCGTTTATCAAATGCCAGTTTAACTCCCAGGTTGTTTTCTAACATTTTTTTTTTAAATTCTTTATTTTTATTGTTGTCACAGGAATAAACTCACAAATTTTTTTAAATATTATTTAGGGCTGTGGGAAAACAATTGTAGAAAGGCATTCATTAAAAATTTATAAGTTCTGCTTAAAGTAATAAGCTTATTAGTGGTATGGTTATGTGAATAGTTACCATACTATTAGAATGAATAATTACCGATTATTGTTCTCTCTAACTGCATTGATTATTTACAGTAAACGATTTAAAAATCCGGTTATTGTAAATAATTATCATTTATTATTATTAATTGCTATTAATATTAATAAATAATTCGTTGAATATTACAGATATAATCTTTACATCTAGCTTAATTAGCAACACATAAGTAAAGTAAACATATACATTCGTTAATAGCAGTTTGCTGCCGTTTAGCGCAGTTCTTAATCTCGGCCTCTAAAAAGGCAACTATTGCTGAAAAGTAAGTCACATTTCATAAGAACGTTCATTTTATATTTAATTCCCTTTTATAGTAAAACGATTCAACTATGTATTTTAAAACCCTTATGTTGGATCGATTAGAGCCAAAATTTGACCAAACGATTTAAACGGAATCTATGAAGTCAATGATTCCACTATTTTGATGTCAAGACTATAAGCCAAATTTCATCTATCTACCTCTTTGCATTATTGATTTAATTTTATTCACTTTCTTATGGACAGACTGCAACCAATATAATCGTTTATGTATTGATCGAGAATTTAAGGCACTCTATAATTTCAGCTTTAAAATCTTGTATCGAAAACCTAATTAGTTTTCCAGATTTTCAAATACCGTAATTATATGTGCAGTAATACACAAAATAACAGATAATCAATTAAGGTATATATTTAGTCTAAAATTACATTCATATCTAAATTTCTGGCTACAAAATCAAATTCAAAATTTTATCCATCTAGTTTGTTGCCTTTCTTGGTTGTCTTGATAAAAGACAGCCAGGCATAATACAAAAAAAGCAGGGTTCGTTTTTTCAAATTGGAGAGATTCAATATTTAGTTAAGAATTAAAAGAAAATGCCCATCTCCGAGAAGATCTAATGGCGGAGTGCTTTACAAACTGAACAACAAATACACAAAATATAAAAGCTGTAACAAGAACATTTTAAATCATATTAAATGCTTCATAAATGTGTACAGCCAATCTAAAACCATTAAAAAAATATAATAAAAATTAAATTGTGAAGTCTGAGCCCTAAAAACATTAAAAATGCATAAGAGATTTAAAAATTAAATATATTCGATTCTAAAAATTAATAAAATTTCAAATATTGAAGATGGATAAAAACCCAAAATCGATTTTTTAGATAATCGATAATATTTTCTTTTTTTCTCACACAAAATATAAAAATTAGCAGATTATTCGACATCCATTATTCTTGTAACTTACTCCAAAAATATGACTTATCTGCTTCCATTTCTTCACAAAAGATCTGCTAATTACATGATCGTTTCCAATGAGGCATGAAAGACCGAAGCCCTGGCGTTCTTCCTCATTGGAAAATATCGCTTGGCACTCTTGATACCTTTTGGCTTGTTCGGTAATGTCAGGTGGCTGGTGCTTATCGTGAAATGAGACGTGTCCGTGGGTAGGTGGGGAGTTGCCCAAAGTTGTCAGGAGGGCGGGAATGATTAGCATTTTCATTTATCGTTTAGCGAGTTTCATTTCTCGCCCGAAAGTATGCGCCAAGGTAACAGCGGTATTGATTCGAGGGGGACAGAAAATTTTCCTCTGCACTCGGAAACGCGCTTCTGTCGTTCCTTTTCTTCCGAAATGAAGGATTTGTTGTTTGCATTTTTGGGAGAAGCATGCTGGGAAATTAGAGGTTGTTCAACCGCAGAGAGGGTGGGAGGGGTGTAGTTTTGAATGCGAACAAAAGCAGTAATTGAGAAGGTATTTCTTGCATTCAGATTCCGATTAGGTGGAGAGTTTATATGCAAATAGAAAAGATACGGATCTTGAAGAAGCTGAAATAAGTGAATAAATGTTAGTCTGGGGAAAAAAAGGTTGTATTTGTCTTTTATATTAATATTAATGCAATGGAATCAAGTCATGTAACGTTAAAGTCACATGACAAACGTAATTTGCTCATGTCATCTACAATGCAACTGTATGTCCTCCTATGCTTTTATGTTTTTTCCTCGTAACTCAAATAACCGGAATAATTAGTAGCCTATGTCCTATACCAGACTATAATCTATCTCTGTGCTAAATTTCATTCAATTCCGTTCAAACGTTCTGGTGTGATTGACTAACAAACATCCACCCATCCATCTATCCATCCAAACTTTCACATTTATAATAGTAGTATATATATATATATATATATATATATATATATATATATATAGAGAG
>JAPMOR010012860.1:0-17442 GCA_026543865.1 Argiope aurantia
TTTGCTACTTAACTGGATATATTTTGGTTTCATATTTCTTCTTTCATGCAATTCATTTCAATCTTTAATTATTTTTTTTTCAAATTTTTTAAGCAAATATTCAAAAATAGTTATATCAGCCGAATCAATTAATATAGACTTATATTAGCTTAGACTTAATATAGATAAAATAATTAATGTAGACTTATATTAACCGAACTTAAAGGTATGATCATATCTTAGAAGAAAATTTATGAGACTATCAGTAATGAAGACATTTATGTGGTGTACGAAACGTCATCCTAGCGGCGCTAGCGTCATCACTCAACAGCCAATAAGAAGATATCTGATTCCCGCCATTAAAACTGTATTCAGTACTGTAATAGCGTTCATCGGTGAAAAGTGGTCCAGCCGTTCCTCCAGTTCATTAAATTCTTTTATGTTATTGGGTTGTTCGGAAAGTAATTTCGTTTTTCCCCGACAGAGGATTTAATTGTATTTTTTTTGCACCCAACTTCACATTTAAGCCGTATAATTTTTATATGCTTTGAGAGCTCATATAGCAAGGCTTGTGTGTGAAAAATTCCAATTCATTCTACGCAGTAGTTTTTGGTTGGTGCCCTTTTAAATATGGAGAGCGATAAGCAGCATTTTCGACATATCTTACTGTTTTACTACAGACCGGGTAAAAATGCTGTTCAAGCCAGAAAGAAATGGACCGATGTTTATGGAGAAGGTGTGTTGAGAGTACGCCAGTGCCAGAACTGGTTCGCTCAATTTTTTAGACGGTAAAACCTTCACCTCCGATGATGAGGTCAAAAACCACCTCGATCAGTTTTTTTGGCAGCAAAGACCAAAAATTTTATACGCGTGGAATGATGCTACTAACAGAAAGATGGCAAAAGGTGTTGGACTAGAATGGCCAATATATAATTTAATAAAGTATTTGTTTATTATACGAAAACTGTCTTTCATTTCCACACACAAAAAAAAAAAAAATTACTTTTTGAACAACCCAATAAATTAGTGTGTGATTCTTGTACTATGAGCCATCTCTAAGCATCAATCTCAACCGGGCTTTCCCCTAGGGCCCGTGAGAGATATTTGATTTGATACATAATCTGATTAGTAGAGGCCTGTTTTCCGAACCAGAGTTAACATGTCTCATTTATGTTCAGATGTTTCGCTTCAAATTCGACTTACTTAATTTTAGAATTAATAGCACATTTGCAGAAGGGGGAGAAAAGAGACATAATATTACAATAAGAAACTGTGTAAATAACAGTATGAGCAGCCCTGTTTATCATGTGATTGCGACGTCATGAAAATTAATTCCAGTGTCATTCAAAGAATTCTAGATCTATTTTTCCATAAAAGACTGAAAAGAAAATGACGCAATTTCTTATTTTCAGATACTAACTTGGCTAGACGAAGCCCGACACCTTTGTCGAGAGCGCATATTCGAAATTACTGACTGCTCCTTTAGAATAATTAGCTGTCTACCTCTTTGTGTTGTGCGGTGAGCAATTAACTCGCCGCCGTGAGTTGAATATTTGGACTAATGGAAGGAAAAGTGAAACTCATCCATTAAGTGCGCTTTCAGAAAAGAGGAAATTCGGGGAAACAGGGAGAAATTATGGAACTGCTATTCGCGGGAGATATGGTTACAGCTAAATCTAATTTTTGAAGCGACATTGAATGAGCAGGCATTTTTTTAAAGGGAAACCCTATTTGGAATCTTCTCCCCGAAACTTGTTCGCATGCTATCTAATAGTGATGATATCCCCCTCCTCCGTGAAACTGTGGATTTTTTGGAAAAACAGTGAGCATACAAGTGCTCAGATTTTATTTGCTTCTCAGCATAGCAAAGGAAAGTACTAACTGGAAGTTATTGACGAAAACTCCTTATGGAAGATCGATCTTGGACACGAATCTTGGATTTTAACTGAATCTAACAGGTAATCATTGGCGATTCATTGAAAAGGTGCCGAAATTGAATATATATTTAAACTCCATTTTCTACAAACTGAAACTTAAATTTGGCATAGAGCTACAATTGTAGTTACAAGATATTGACATGCCAAATTCAATTTATATGAGTCATTACGTGTTTAAGTTATAGCGATTAAATACACGAGAAAACACAGATCGACTCGGTCAATCTCTTAACGAAAAAAATTTGTTACGGATCACCACTTTAAATAAAAAAAAATCAATGCACCAAATCTTATTTATTTAGTTCTTTTTTTTTGTGGTTATTACATGGTTTCACTTGCAATGGTTCACTTATTTCATAAGTATCATATTCGCCTTTTCTCTGATAGGAAAGTGAAACTCATCCATTAAGTGCGCTTTCAGAAAAGAGGAAATTCGGGGAAACAGGGAGAAATTATGGAACTGCTATTCGCGGGAGATATGGTTACAGCTAAATCTAATTTTCTAACCGACTTCCTCTCATTTAATTCTGCTTAAAATTGGATAGAAAACTACTGATTTGTGCAAGTCCATATACTCAGTTTTACACTTCCATAAATAATTCCAAAATTCCAAAAATGTACTTTTAGGATTTAGAGAAGTCTGAAATGTGGGGATTCGTCAAAACCTTGAGGTCAAATTTTTTGACAATTTTAGTGCACTTGCTCTTTTACACTTCATTTACGAGAAAGTAAAAAGTCTAGAAATATTTTCGGTTTTAGATTATTTTCTTTGATTTATTTTGGAAAAACCTGTCTTTACGCCGAAGGAATTCGAATATTGATGTATATCTGCCTTTTGAAACAAAAATAGATTACAAATTACATTTACTAGCTCAATGCAGGGAGGACCATGCTTCCTGCCAACGAATTTCATCCGATATCTGCAAAAATGAACTAATCGTTACAATAAATTTTATCAATCTATTCATTGTTATTCATCTTTTAATAATCATTTAAATTTTGACTCAATAACCATTTTTATTCAGGTAGAGTTCCGATTACCAATTTCAAAGGTTTTCATGACACGAATGCGGGGGGGGGGAGATTCTGCAGATCTGCACCAATCATTGATATCAGACGGAGAAAAAAAATGATGCTTGTATTCTTAAAAGAACAATTTAACTAATATTTCTTGGAAATTATGGCGAGAGGCTGAAAATTCTATTTCTCCATGACTTCATGACTGAAGATAACTTCATCATAAATTAAAGAAATGAACGTCTCATTAAAGCGAAAAACTTCTGTATAAAAACATTATCGATAATTACAGTTGCTTAGAAATTCTTAAAAAGAGATTTTCAACCTCTAATTACGGTTCACTTTAGCCCATTTTTAAGATGATCTGTAAAATTTTTGAAAAATAAAAAAAAATAAATACACCTTTCAGGCATATTTCGTTGTTTTACTTTGAAATTATCTTTGTTTCAAGTGCACGAGGACTAAAGTTTAATAGTTTGAAAAAAACTAACTAAATAAAAATGAAGGAACAAAGATATTTATTAAAAACATTATGTAAAAAGTATAAGCTTTAGAAATTTAAAGAAGCTGCGCGTTTTGTGAACATTTTGTCTTTATTTCTCTTATTGAAACAAACCAATTCTCTTTTCTAAATTATATTTTTGTTCTGATAATATAAATATAAAATAATATTTTCTGATTATATAAATGTTCACATAAAAGTGAAAATCTCCTCAACTATTAACAATAGAGACATTTGTAATTTCACATGTTTTTATATCTCAATTAATAGAATTCTTTTTTTTAATAGGGCTAAATACTACTTAAAAGTTTTAAAATTTTACTACTCTAAAAAATGTTTATCAAGAATTTTTTTAGGTTGGTCAACGAATTTTTTAAACAATTACATTTAGCTTATTAAAATGTAAAATAAAATGGTGCTCATATTTTGAATTATTTTTTATAATATTTACCATACGTTGAATAAATGTCTGTATAGTTTTTGCATATTTTATGTAATAAACAAAAATTCGTTATTTAAATGTTTTTAAAATGAACCTCGTTGATGTTAAAATAGAAATATTCAAAAGTGCAACAAATAGGGTTTTAATTTTAATACTAATTAAGAAAAGTAGACATTTGTTTCCTCTAATATGATTGAAATCAAAAGATTTCGTCGATATAATTTTTTTTGTTAATCTGGCATAATATCTGCCGCATTACTGAGAGTATATTGTAAAAAAAGACTGTCGTTATAGCCTTAACGCCAATATGGAAAAAAACACTGACGATATTTTCTATTGGTATTCCAATTAACAGTTATAATTGAACTGTTCAAAAGTGCAACAAATAGCCTCTTAATTCCAATATTAAATAAGAAAAACAAATGAAATTCTCCCTTCCCTCTCTCCAATATAGTTCAAAAATCAAAATATGAATTCTTAATTTGTATCATAAAACTTTATTATCTATATTTAAACGAAAGAAGAATAATTTTAACGATAATTTATTTCTTCAAATATATTTTAAATGCAGACAACAGATTTTTAATTCTTGCCAGCTGATACAATCTTTTGGCACTAGCTAAAAACTCAAAGCTTTTCGGTAATTATATTATAGATATTTTATCAAATCTATATTTATTTTATTTTAATATTTGTTAATATTATTTATTTCGTATTAAATGCTGAATTATACGATAATAATGAAGCCTTTATCTATGGTAGTTTCAGTATGTAATATTTCATTAATCTTTTTAAGGAACTGAAGCGAATTTGAGAATATTGACTTAGTTGATTAGGAATCTACTTTTGTCATCTAGTTTCCGTGAGAAATCTTTTTGAAAAAAATTGAAACTATCGGCATGCATTGCATCGAAAATTTTCCTTCTCCATACATCAGATAAGTCTCTTAAGTAGCTTTAGCAGCCTTCATAATAATAATAATAAAGATATCAGATGTATTGCGTTTTATTCATTTATCACATCTCATTTTAATGATCTGAAATTACGAAAATAATCTATTTAATTAAGATGCATTATCTCGTATAAAAAATATGAAATTATCGCTAAAATAATATAAAACAATATGTAAATCCCTTTTACTAAGATTTTTAAATTGGAAAAATTCTTTCAGTAATAATTACTCCGTTTAGTATTTAAAAACTTTTGTAATCGAAAGTTATCATCTAGAAAAAAAAATTCTGAACGAATAAACTAATTAATGACCTTTTAATGGTTTCCAAGTTTTATAAATAGTATAGTATGTATAATGTATTGCATGCCTAATAAGCATAGGTCTTGGTAATTTTTTCGATCATAAATATTGAAAACATTTAACAGAAAACATTAAATTTCAAGCAGAATATTTATAAATTTATTTATATGGCATCATTAAGGCATATTTTGAAAAATTAAGTAAATGAATAAATTTTAAAGATATATTTATTTATAAAATTGAAGCCTAAATTTTTGTTTCCTACAAAATTCAAAATTATTAAAAATATTTTCTTCACGATTTGCTCACAATGAAACATTAGAAAGATTTAGTAAATACTTTATGAAAATGAATTAAGTAGTTATTTTTTAGTCGCCAAAAGTATGTTTCTATTCTACGTATGCATTATTGCAGAAACAGACATAGCTGTATTAATGATTTGTTTACTAATTTGAAATTAAAATGGCACTTTGTAAACATATATTTAAGTTGACACTCACAAAACGTAAACAAATTTTGGTTGTTAGCTAAAAATTAGTAATAATTTATTGAAAAAAATACGCTTTCTGCTTCTTAAAACTTGTTAAGGACAAATTGTATTTTTCGAAAAACTACAAGAATATAAACGATTTTTCATTGCACAATAATATTTTAAGTAAAAGAATAGTTTACTTCTAGATATATTATAAATATTTAAAAAACAATTTTTAAGGCGTGTTAGATCCTGGATAGAGCTAATATAAAATGCATTTTTATTCTTCTTTCTTGCGTACTATGTTAACAGAATATAGGTTTTAAAAGTTATTTTATGTAATAACTTTATCTTTTTCTATTAATGTGTTTTATTTTATATTTTTCACCAATATTTAAATATAAACATTATTTTAATGAAGGCTTTGTGTCAACTAATTATGTAATTAATATTTCATTAGTAAAACTCATAAGAATAATTTCATCTGGAACAATACTCTGTCTAACAAATAGTAAAGTAATAAAGATATAAGATTATATTTCAAAATCTCTGTGTTGTAAACAATCATCTATTTTCCAATTATCGTCTGTCGATATAATACATTCTAAATTATTTTTCGGTAGAAATAAATTAGTTTGCTGTTCTGAGAGGAATTGTCGTCTGCGACATTTCAAGAAAATTGGATGGATCCAAATGAACCATTATTTCGTGTTATCCTAATTTTAATTAAAGTATTTCGAACAGAAAAGGATTGTCATAAACATTCTGCAAGATGCATTGGTGGTGAGTACTTTTAATATGATTTCCTTTATATCTTTTTCTCAGAAAAGAAGCTTTTCAATTTAATATTCCACGAATTATTCGCTTTTGTTTTTATCTTTCGTCATTTCATTTTCTATTTTTCATCAAAAACAAGATTTATAAGGATTTTCAGAATTTCGAATAATAAAATGATATTTTATTTTTCTATACTATTCAATAAAGGGCCTGAAAAGATAAGTACTAATATTCTGGATTAGGGGGAAAAAATATAGTGCTTGTTAATATCCTAAAACTAAAAATGAGAATTTTTCTGGAAAATAATCCTATTTCTTCAGTAAATAACAACATTTTATTTTGAAATGGTTTAAGTTCACAATATTATCGCTGGAAAACTTTTAAAATGTAATCAAAAACTATCTTATGTTTACTAATGGGTTAGTACAAGATGTATAGATTTTTGAAAAAAAAAAAGCTTTATGGATAATATTTACAGAATGCATTAGATAATTATTAATATTAAAGAATTTAACAATGTTAAAACAAAATTTTATATCGAAACAAAATACATTGATACGTTTCTTTATTTTTTTTATTTATGAAAAGTTAGAAGTTTACTCTTCCAAGCAAATATTAATTATTAGAGATGTAACTAATTCTCAAAAGAGAAAAAGAGTTTGATTATTTTTTTAAAGTACTAGCTACTTTAAATCAGTTTACCATGAAATAAATTTCCAAGGTACTGAGTGTAAGAAAAATATTGTTGTAATACTATTTCCCAGCATGTCGCTGAAAAGTGATGTTTGCAGATTTTCTTTTGGGATGCTGTATGAGCCGCATGTCAATAATCCCTGATTTCGGTTATAGATTTGGAACAGAAGGAAAATAAAAGAATTTGAGCTTCCTTTTATTAGGTACCGAGATCTATAGATTCTTCTGACAAAATCCATGTGTTGCAGGATAACTTATATAAACGTGAGAGGCTGAAAGGATTCAATCATTTGACTGATGTGTTTTTGCATTCATAGCTATTGCGTTGTTCGAAAAGTAATTTCGGTTTTTGTGTGTGTGTGTGTGTGTGTGTGTGTGTGTGTGTGTGTGGAAATGAAAGACAGTTTTTGTATAATAAACAAATACTTTATTAAATTATATATTGGCCGTTCTGGTCCAACACTTTTTGCCATCTTTCTGGTAGTAGCATCATTCCACGCTCATAAAATGTTTGGTCTTTGCTGCCAAAAGACGGATCGAGGTGGTTTTTGACCTCCTCATTGGAGGTGAAGGTTTTACCGTCTAAAAAATGTAGCGAACCATTTCTGGCACTGGCGTACTGTCAATACACCTTCTCCATACATATCGGTCCATTTCTTTCTGGCTTGAACAGCATTTTTACCCTTTCTGTAGTAAAACAGTATGCCGAAAATGCTGCTTATCGCTCTCCATATTTAAAAGGGCACCAACCAAAAACTACTGCATAGAATGAATTGGAATTTTTCACACACAAGCCTTGCTATATGAGCTCTCAAAGCATATAAAAATGATACGGCTTAAATGTGAAGTTGGGTGCAAAAAAAATACAATTAAATCCTCTGTCGGGAAAAAACGAAAGTACTTTCCGAACAACCCAATAATATGTCGACCACTACTGTAATGCTACTGTTATTAAAGTTGTAATTTGCTGTTTTTAATAATTATACTATTTTTAAATAATGCAATTTCTTGTGTGGTACTAATTTCTATTTGCATTAATCGTTGCGTTTACTTCGGTTGAGTTCGTGCTGCTTATACTTTGTTTCTTCTAATGAAATAAAACAAAGAATTAAAAAATTTTTAAATTATTTAACGACATGGAATAAAAGCAATTTACAAATCCAGCTTATGTCAAGAAAGGGCCCTTTTTTTTAAAAGTCAGCCAACAACTAATGGACGAATATCGTAACAATATGCGACTTTTCAGGCCAAAATAATGATTTAATTGACGATTTCCAACCGTTGTAAAGCAGTAATTTGTAAATTAAATCAAATTGGAATGCAATTCATTACAAATGTTTTGATCTCGATTAAAAAACTGAATATATATAAATTATATATTATGCCCCCGATTATCTGAGAAATTGGGTGACGCTACAATGGAATATAGTAAGCTGAATGGATTAGAATAAACACGAATCAATACAGAAATGTTTTAGCAATTTTAATTTACAACAGAAGTTTATTTATATTTTTGATTTGATTAACATTGAATATCTTTACTGTAACTTTGTTGCTCTGCTTTATTTACGAAAAAAGTGATAAAATAGCTTTTTTTTTATTTGTGATTAATTTTTTAACAACATTTAAAAAAAGAAAATCGATCCTGGATGGTAGTTTATCGTACACGTCTAGCTCAGGATGTTTCCGAGTTATATATCGGTTCCACTGCTGACCTTGAACTGGAACCATTTGGAAAATCGTGAATTTGTATAAAGCCACAATTTATAAAAATGGGATGTGAGCATAAAATTTTCATCAGGCAACATGATAGTAACAGGACAAAAAATATTATGTGCAAATAAGTGATTCATAAAGTTCAGATCCTTTTTGTAATGAGCATTTATTTCAGTTTGCTTACGCAATAAATACAAATTAGTTTGTTAACAGGTGTGTAAGCATTTATTATATTTCAACAACAAATGTTTTTTTTTCTCAATAAAAGTTCCTTATTGATCTCCCTTCAGAAAAAAAAAACTATTTCAGACAAAACTTGTTTAGACAAAAGCTACTATTTTCAAATTTCTTTCAATCCTTAGACAAAAACTAATGGGGATGATCTTCCTGAAATATTCATGCCTATTCTTCAGCTTATTTGAACATTCTAAACCTACTTTAATTTTTGATCAAATGCGGATTACATGATATGATGAGTATTTAAATATGAAATGAACGATACGCATGAAGCTAAATGAAAGAAATTTAGCAAATGTCTTTACATTATAAATTTCTATCAACTACTTCCGACTTTAATCTGAGAGAATATTGCCTCTTACCAATTGCACAATTCTGTAGATCTCATTAAAATTTCGAAGAAATACTGTATATTTATCTATCTGTCCATTTGTATGTGAACTTGAAAATTCGAAAACGTAACAAGCTAGATGGATGAATGCTTCTCTTTTATTACGTCTCGCAGAAGCAAAAAAAATCTATTCTTTCTTACATTTTCCTTTACTTTAATTTTATATTATTTTAATAAACTTTTTTCGATTTAATTTTTATCACCAATGCCGCTTATTAATTATCTCAGTTTTTCTGCCGCATCTTCATCCTACATATAGAAAGAGCTTAAACATTTCGAAAACAACATCATTAAGTTTTTAACAAAAACTAAAGTAGTAAACATTTTCAAAGTGAAAGATTTATTAGAAATCAGAAAGTAATTAAATTCGAAATGGAACAAAGCCTCATCCTAGCAAAATAATGGTTTTTGGAATGCTATGTATGAAAATTCATATGCATTCATTCTATGTATTAAAATTCATAAACAACTTCATCTCGCGGGTCTTATTTTTCTCTTTTTAATGGAATTTTCAATCACTGATGTTTTGAACAATGATTCTTTTTCCTTTTGTTAAGATTCATAAGAAATTGTTTTCTCGAATTACACAAAATATAATTTTTTTTTTCTTTTTCTTTTTTTTCTTTCTTATAATAAGGTTTGATCATTTTCTATGAATTTGGCATTCAAAATCTTATTAATTTAATCTTCCTTTTGGAGTGCTTTTTTTAGCATATTAAATTAACTTAATGTATTCTCGTAAAAAAACACCAGAAAGAACGGTTCCATGATTTGTAAACATATTTTCCAATTATTGTCAAGATGTTCAGAACAAACAAAAAGGAACTGAAAATTAAAAAATTCTCAGGTTTCTTGAAAAATGGGACAATAATAGAACGCATTCTTTTATTGAAATATTTTTTTCAAAATATTAATTAAAATACTTATTTATGAAGCTGTAAGTAAACGGTAAAATTTATTTTAACATTTTCGTATGTATAAAGAAGTATTAAAGAAATAAAAAATGAAAGTTATAATCAAAGAATTTCACGTATTATACTTCCAAAAAAATACTTATAGAACTGAATTTGTATTTTTTTCCCCGTACTGAGTTTATATAATTGTTTTAATTCAAAAATTGTGAGTTAGATTAATAAAATTTTGATAACATCAGCTTCGTGAATCTGCGTGAAATCCAGCAAACAGGAAGAATTATAAAATATCTGAAGATGATATGGCCTTTGCTGTTATTATGGTTTAACAGTTAATTTTAATTTTTACTAAAAATCTTGAAATCTGTGTTGAAAAGAAAGCTAAGAAAATACTACAGTAGGGTGGGTGCCAATGTGTATTAATTAAATCACATTTCCATAACAGATGGTGTCTGGGTTTCTTTGTTTTTCAAAGCAGATACCCTTATTTTGATCTCATAATCTTATCCTTTTTACTTTCTAGTTTAACGAGTTTAGAGAACGTATTTTAACTGTCGAAAAATTCTAACTCAAAATTTTGATCTTAAATATATCAAATTTAGTACATGATTATGTGAATACAATTGCAGTTTTATCTAAAATATTGATTGCAGTTAGTTGGGAAAAAATGTATCAAATCGCAATTGCGATTTTCGGATAATCTTAAACACGTGCGGGGATGGATCGCTGAAAATCGCATGATTATTCAGTAAAATTAAAAATTGTTGCTAAAGATTAATATTTCGTAACTAATGTGTGCTTGTGCATAGCAAGACATTTTCTGCCTTACCCAAAATGCACATTTTTTTGTGGAGGTTTGGGGAATAACACCTTTATTAAAGAATATATGAAAAAGTTTGGGGGACAAAATTCCTGCTGGTTCCGTGTAGTAATTAAATGTAATATAATACTGAACCTAATAGGATTTTAAATTTTCCTCAATAAAATATTATATATTTCTTAAATCATTTATAGTTTTTGTTTGAATCTCATGTGATTCAACTGGGGCTAATCTGCTGGTGCATAAAATTGAGCTTTGTGCGTAATAAGGTTATATTTGCCTTATAGTATCAAATTCATATCATAAAAATTCTGGATGTGAAAATCCTTACTCTTCTTATCTCACAAATTTTGCGCAATGATTTCAAAATTTTATTTTTAAATTTTATATTTTAACTAGTATTTGCAAAAATTCATTTGAGAATTCTTTTCTATTTTTTTTTACATTAGAATTACTTCAAATAGAAATAAATATATGTTCTTTATAAAATTAAGAATGTTGTGTATATCACTATTTTTTTGTATAATTGACATAAATAGAAATCAGTTGATTGAGAAAATCCATTTACAATTATGACCGTATTATCTTCAAATGCCTTACACAAAGCATAACAATTTTAACAAATAGCTAATAATTTTGCCATTTTATTTGTTTGACATGAGTATTTCGATTCACCCTATTTGTAATATTGCATATATTTTTTGCACTTTGACACTCAATTCCAAAAAATATATACATTAATTTTCAATTTTTGTATTTATAAGCATGTGTACTGTTACTCAGCCCGAGCATGGATATTTATTCTTTGCATTCAATTTTTTTTATATTAGCAGAAAAAAATAAAAATAAAAATAGTTAGGGATAATTAGAGAAATGCAACAAAAAACTGAGGTTGGCAAGTTTAAAAGATTGTATATATATATATAGTAACCAATCTAAAGTAAGAAATATTTTGAAAACGAAACCAAAATGAAAACGAAACGAAATAGTTTAGAACTTGATTTTAATACTTTTATATATATATGTGTGTGTGTGTGTGTGTATGTGTAATAAATGTAATATGTGTGTGTTGCGCGTGTGTGTGTGTGTGTGTTGGAACATGATAACCTATAAACAGAGAGATATTTAAAAATGAGAGAAACGATATATACACTTTATATAAGGTTTGTAGAGTTCTGTCAACTTTTGTACCATATCAATTCTAAAAAAGTCTCTATCTCTGGCTGCCCGAGTACAAGTGAACACGAAATCGACAGCCAGATAAATAAAAGCTCAAAAATATTAAAAAATAAAGGTATTATTATAAACAAAATTTTTAGTATTTAAAATATAGATTCTCATAAAATCTGGAATCAAATTTGTCAAAGCGTTAACTATTCTGTCGGTCGGTATTTTCGCAGCTAATGCCATAACTAAACTATAAATGCAATAAATAAAAAAATACAATTAAATAAAATTTGATACGTGGTGTGAAACAGTTTCAGTTTTATATTAAATTTTGATTTTAATCTGCAGATAAAAAATACAACGTCCAAAATACAAATTTGATTTTCGAATATTTGTGTATTAACTGCGTGCTAGAAATTCATCTAAAAAAAATTGCCAATAATCAAACGATAGATTCTACAATAAATGCTAGACTCATGCCAAAGATCTATGTATCTAAACTATTGCCCGCTAGTGTAAGGCAAAACATTCGCGATGTTACATAAGATTCGCAATTTTATGCCGAGGAGGGGATTAACACCTTTATTAGAATTGCTTAACTTTTTAATGAAACGAATGAATTTAAGTACATCTCTATTTTTATGTTGAAATTAAAAAAATAGTATAGGTATCTAGTCTTTCCTTGGATAGTGATATTCTTTAAACACCGCCTCTCTAAGAGCCTTTTCTTAGCCTGGTAGTGGTGTTCCGATTAATTGTTTATAAATATACACTTTTTTAATATCTTACAAAGATGGCAAATGGCACGGGCTAATTTTTTCCCTTGTAGGTTCATATACTAATTCACATTGTTTCTTTGCAGAAAAATAATTTTTTTTTCGATATTTTAAAGGGCAGACTCGATTTTCAGAAAATAAATAACATGGCACCCTTCACTGACTCTTGCCAATCTTTGTACTTAATATATCTTGCTAAAAATTTAGTTGTGCATTGTCGCTTTTACTTCGAAATTCTCAAGGCTGTAGAAAAATAATAAAATGAATTTAATAAATTAAATTCCGAAATTCCAGCAGAGCTTTTAAGCATAAATTTTTGCTTAAAAGTTATAGCCATATATAATGTATTTCTAAAGAAATGCAGATAAAGGTTCCAGAAAAGGTACCTGCATCTACTAACATTTAAATCACAAAGTTAATTATCTCTGACAGAAACTTTTTAGAAAAATCACGGTCTGTCACTTTTTATTAACTTTATTATTAAATTCAATTTTATGAATTTAATTTAAAGTAATCCAACTACATTCGGACGCCTTTTCTTTTTCAATAATAATATCTGAAGCAATTATTTTCCATTTTTAGATTGCATCCATGCATAAAGTTAAAATATCTTAAAATATCGCATTCAAATATATATATATACCGAAAACTTAAAAACTCTATAACTTGACAGAGCTCCATAATTGCATTCATATTTAGGTTTCAGTATTTATATACAATTATTTTAAACAAATTCTTACCCGAATTTTTCGCAGATATTGAAATAATATTTTAATAATCGTGTTTGCAAAATAAAAATTTATGAAAGAAACGTATTTTGATAAAAAAATTTTAAAGTATAAGTTTTCAATTTTCAATAATATGAAAAAAAAAATTTCAAAACTTTCTAAATACGTAGACTATTACTTTTTTTGCCAGCGTAATTACTCTTTTTTAACTTTTAAATGTGAAAAAAGTTTTCTTTTTCTTTTCATAACCCTAATGATATTTATTGTAATTAGCTAAGCAGATGGAAGTGGAAGTTTTCAATATTTTGGTAGTCATTTTACTTTAAAATGTTTATTAACTAACCTTTCTTCAATTAATATTTATCATAAATATCACTTAAATGATTCTCATGTATTTATTGTTAGAAATTACAGGAATAATGGAAAATCAAGATAGTTCAGTGATATAGAATGCTGTTATAATATCTAACACAAGGTAAGTCAACCATCTAACTCTCCGACCTGCCCGAAGGTACCATAAGACTGAATGACCATACCGCCGCAACAGCAATTGGCGGGAACTGTGGTTGAGTCCTAAGGGCCATCACCGGCCACGGTACAACCCTTCCCGAAGGAAGTACGTCCCTTCATAGATGGGAGGAGTCAGATTCCCCACCTATTAGTGTTCCCTACAGGGTGGCGAGATCCAACCACCATGCCGGAAGCATCTCATCCTCATTTCGAGGTGCCCCCCCGGGGGGTAACTCTAACACATGGTAAAGTAAAGGAAATAAAAAAAAATATTATTTTTGAATAACCGAAATAAAAACAATGAAAAAAGCAGATTTATAATATTATCTAGTTTCATTCTCAATTGTTAACATTATTTACGGTTTCATTTTCAGTTATTAAATTCCATTAAAATGCATTACATTTCATTTTCAGTTATCATGCGAATAAAATAAAAAGAGTTTTTAAATTTTAAACTTTCAATTTTTCAAATAAAATATTTTTTTAAATTCTGATTTTCTGTTCAAAGTGGATTTTCAATGAAGGTAGATACTTAGTTTCATATTATAAAGATGAAATTTTGTTATCGATTTTCCACTCACTTCCCGATATACTAGATTCCTGAATTTCAATTTTCTACTATGTGTTTTCAGAGAAATAATATTTTATAATCTATCCAGGAGTTAATTATCAAACAATAGATTAGTTTTATTAAATTTTAAAGACTGACAACTGGTAATGAATTTCAGATTCAATCAACTTTCTGATTCAATTTTATTTATAATAATGATAGGATGATTGAGGCTAAAAAGCAGAAAATAATTAAAATAAAAA
Organism: Argiope aurantia; assembly: GCA_026543865.1. Taxonomy (NCBI): domain Eukaryota; kingdom Metazoa; phylum Arthropoda; class Arachnida; order Araneae; family Araneidae; genus Argiope; species Argiope aurantia. Next base: position 15,141 of record JAPMOR010012860.1, read on the forward strand.
ATAATCTTCTACTACATTCTTACAAATGCGTTTTTGGAAAATATTTTTATTCAATTTATTTTTCGAAACAGTTTTTTTTTTTTTTTTTAGTTTATTTTAAGAAACTAATTTTTTAAAATTAATTTTTAATCATCTCTTGTAAAAATTTGCATAAAACAAAGAAGCTTTTAAATGTTCTTTTACTTATCATTTTTTTTTCGCCTGCCTTATGTAACTGTAATTATCATTTCTCCTTTTTTTTAATAGAAGTGGAAAAAAATAGAAATTTTTTAAATAGCAATATAATTTCTCTTGTACAAAAGGTTTTAACAGCTCTGTTCCTATTTTCTACAAATAAATTAAATTCCAAAATTTTGACTGTAGTAAATCGAAAAAAGGCAATACTATCGGAATTATGCAAAACATGGAAATTTATTCATGTGTTTTTTTTAACATGCCGCAAGCAGGATTGTAGAAAAAAACCCAGTTCTGCTTGAACTATAAGCGCAGTAGTCAAATTGAAAAGTGATTAATCAAGTTCGTATAAATTCTGAGCATATGCAATGCTTCTGTTAATAATTCCGTAACCCCAGGCAATTTTTATCCTTCTGTATTAGAGAAGATTCTGCAAACTCTTATACCTAATTAAGTTGCGAATAAGATATCTTTCATTCCCTGATTAATCTTAGCTATTTTTTACCTGCCAATTAGTGTAGCTTAACTGAATTCTTTTCAATCTCTCTCTCTCTCTCTCTCTCACACACTTTTTTTTTTTGGTTCTGACATTTTTCAGCATTCTAGGCCCTTTTTAAAATTTCGAATTTTTTTTTATCTCACAAATTTAAGATTTTAGAATCATGCGTTTTTACATGTTAATACTCTCACAAACTAAAATATTTTATTCCACACATATTCGATCAGAAGTAGTTTATGCCATATACACTTCTCAAATGAAGCATGCACTTATCTTTTTAAAGAAGCACATTTGCCCCAGTTATCTCTTTAAAACTAACTTAATGGATATTTCTTCACAGATCTTTAAATGAGAGACATCTTAAAATTTGGTTTATAAAATAATTTTTTTTCAGTTGCATAGATAAAATGTAGTTTCAAATCCTTGTAAAAATTCCAAAAATGTTCATTAAAACTGCTTATGCATGTTGAATAAATAAAATTTAAACAAATGGCTTTTCTTAAAACATTATGCGATTTTAATAAAGTGTGGCTCTTTTTTAAATAGCTGAACTGTTTGACAACATTATCAACTTCAAATGGAATTTAAAGGGAAATTCAAGGACATTCTACTCATCAAACTGCTAAGTTTGATGGGTAGAATGTCCTATCTGCTAAGGGCCACGGTGGTCTTGGTTTCGGAATCGGTGGATTTTAGGTTCGAAGCCCGATTCCACCGAAGAATCTTCGTGTAAGCGGTTTTGGTGCAAGCTAAACACGTAGGGGCTGAACTTTTTCTCGCTGGTGTGAAAATTTGGAGAGACGGGTGCCGACTCAGGTGCCGTTCTCGTCGTCTAACCGCGATGCTAAATTACGAGATCGTTCTCGAAATAGCCCTAGTATTGCTATAAAACGGAACGTTAACATAACTAAACCAAACCCATTAAATTGCTATTCCGAAGTTTGAACGACCCTATTTATTTATTCCTGCCGAAATCATCAGCACACAGCCTTTATATTACACACTCAAAATTGGGATTATTCTCAAATCATGCTTTCTCCAAATCAAGATAACGTCAATGATTGGTCTGTGAAAGGAATTTGACGGTGCTCGCATTCACGGCGATATTCATCCGATCCATTATTATATGCGATAAATTGTCAACTGCGATACTCATCCACCAGATGTCATCTTATTCAGCAATATCTAACTGTCGAAACAACGCAGTCACAAGATCTGCTTGCGTTTAAACCATACTGTTAAACATAATTTAATGCATTCTTTGTAAACTTGATTCCTCCCCCTTTCTCTCCCACCTGTAACTGGGTAAAGTTCTGTTTGTCGTTACGAAGTATTTTTTCTGAACAGATTATGAACTGCTGATGCAAACGTACGACCGTGATGCGATATTTTACGAATATCTCAATAATTAGAAAGTAGTTCGAAATTCGCCAAATGGAAGTTTGAGGCATATCAAAAACCTGTGTTTGAGATGAGGCTTTCTCAATTTGACCAGATCTTTAAAAAGCTATTTTATTCTCGATATTTCTTAAAACTGTTATTCAAAATATATTCTTTATGCCTAATGTCACGAGGTGCAAATAACGTTGGTATTAATTTATGCTATTCTTATATGCCGATGATTATACT
>JAPMOR010012866.1:0-13641 GCA_026543865.1 Argiope aurantia
ATTACTTTTATTTTCTAAAGCACGGGTTCTTGTTATTTGAAACATACATATTTACGTATAAAATGTAATCTGTTAATGTGAAATAAATAAAAAAGAAATAAGAAAGAAAGTAAGAATAGAAAAGAAAAGAAAATGATTTCTTTGCACATTTCTATTACCAAAAATCTTTTTCTTAACATACGATCACTTATAATGTCTCATTGAAATAGCGTTTCCTGAAAGATATCTCGTCAAAATGAACATACTGAAAATGTAACAGAAATGGAATTGCGTTAAAAATATAATCGTTTTTGCCTATAGTTATTATTTTCCTATATCATGTCTTATTTATTTTTTTTACCTCTTGACCAAACAATCGTGTGTAGGTTAATACAGTAAACATTCATTTTTGTTTAAAAAAATAATATTTTAGTATTATCAAAAATAATTATAAAATGCCATAACAATATTTCCAAAATTCTTTCAACTCATGTTTTTTCAAATATATTTCAGTGTATACATTTTTACGATCTTTATTATTTCTGCAGATTTTAAAGCAGTCATTGTTTTTCATTATTTAATTTTCGATAAAATTGTACTTGAATTACATCGGTTTATTTCATAAAATTTACAAAGTAATAGCGTTACTTCAAAAATTCTCTGTTCGAACAACTATTACTATATGAATGTAAGCCTTAATATAATTTTCCAATTATCTTTTATATTTGAATTTAATTTGTTAAAGTTACTGTGTTTTGATGCCATTCTCTTCTTATATAAATAGAAAAAAAAATGCTGTAATCGTCATTTAAAAAATTTCGATTAAAGAAGAACAATTTTAAAATTACTTTTTCTCTTCAACGATGTATTTTAGTATTGTCAATTTTACCCTGTTGTATAGTTTCTTTATTATGGTTTTGTAGGTTTCATCGTTATATATCGAATATCCATGCTGCATATCATATGCGAATAGTAAGGTGAAAAGAATGATATGGATTTTCAACAGTGTGATAATTAACAATAATTTATTTCTTAATACTTACAAATGAACGTAGTCATAATTCTGGGCTTAGCTACTGTCTATTGATTCAAAGCGTATGTTTGTAAGGTAGAGGCTCTTAAAAACCTACGACGGGTTCAAAGAAAGCAGTTGACGACGGTTGCTAGGTTAAGAGGGGATTGCAAGCAGGCAGATTAAAAAAAAAAAAAACTTAATTTTTCTAGTTGCTGATTAAATAAGTTTGTAAAAAAAATAATGAGTTTATGGATGATAAAATATTAGAAGCATTTATATTTTATATGATATAAATCATAATATTGGTCAAGTTCTTATATGCTTCATTAGGTTCACTTAGTTATTAGAATATTTATAAAATCGAATATCTATTTCAATATATTGTGTGTAAATATGAATACCAGCTAGTTTAAAATAGTAATAACTTTATATTAACCAAAACATATACTCAAAGTTAAGGAAATAGCAAATATTAATTTTAAGCAAATCATTAAAACGTTAAATATATGAAACTAAATCTACTATATTTTTAAAAGAGTGGCCTCATAATATATGTTATCTAGGGCCTACTTGTGTCTAAATCCACCATTGGTAAAAATGCAGTTTTATCCCTTAATTAAATTATAATTATTTAACCCCTTAATTATTATAATTTATGAATCAATTCTGGCGACATTAAAGTCATTTAATAAATATTAACTTGTAAATAATCTAGCATACAAATTCAAGATATTTTGCATTCTTTCCTGCAGAAAGGATCACGATAGATTCAAAAACGGTATTTGTTGGGAACATATGACGTTTATCACGTGAGCGTGAATCACCTACTTTGCCAAAAGATTAGTCTGGATGGATCACATTATAATGCAAATGGCTGTGAACAAATCTACATTTTAAATTTTTATTGAAATTCTTTGAATCTACAAACAATCTTTTCTCGGAAAGAATAGATACATAAATGGTTTACACCCATCAAAAAAAAAATTTCCCCTCTTCTTTAATTCCATTTTAACTTTCGCTTCGCTTTGTCCATCTTTTCTCTGAGACGTTTAACAATGATAATTGGCTTATTCATTATCTTCCATTCTTTCCTGGGTCATTGTTTGGAATTCTTCATCGTACTTCTACTAAATGGCATCCCTTGGCAGTAGAAAGGATATCCCGTATGAGTCAGTGCAGAAGCAGCCACCAAACAGGCGTGAAGCGGCATGTCTGGGAATGCATGAAGCCGTTTGCTTATGGGCCGTGACAACCTGTGGATCAACGCGGAACAAGCGAAAGTTCAATGAAGAGGAGGAATACATTGAGAAATTTAGAAAATGTTTTGGAGAAACTGTTTAATTTCTTCGTATATTGTGAATGAATATTTATAGTCATTTTACTCGAATTATTTAGAAAGGTAAAAGGACGTAAACAAAAGGTACAAAAGGTGTGTCTAATAACGACATGCCTTAAACTGGTTTGAGAACCAAGTATTTTAGTTACATGATTCACGAGTTGCTCATTATTTTGTAGTTGTTGAAATATTTTACAATATATAAATATCTTTATTATATATCCTCGTAAGTTTTGATCTTTTTAATGATCAGAAGTGGATTTCCAAATAGGCTGACAAGCAGCTGCCTGAGACTGAGGGGATTGCAGCAACAATGATTAAAAAACGTTATTTGCTTAGTTTCCAAATAAAATTGTCGAAACTACAAATTATATGAAGTATAAAATACTATGCAAACTATACTTTCAGTTATAAAAGTATTTTTAAAAATCAAGTAGTTTTCTTAAATATCGTGCAGTATCTTGCAATTATTTAAGGCAGGCAGAAATAGCACACAATCATGGACCATATTAAATAAATAAATGAAAATATGCATTTTCACATAGTTATTGATGTAAAAATTTAATCAATCAATAGCATGACGATTACGATTAAAATGTCTTGAAATATAAAATTTAATTGATTGTGAGCACTGCTGCATTAATTAAAACTTAATTGCCATTATTAAAAGAGGTGCTCCCTTCGGCTATAAAGTGCCTTAATCTGTCACTGTATGTGGTTGTATACATTCATATAGTTACTGAAGTAGATAAATTTAATCATTTATAAATCAGTAACAAGCGATTAAGATTAAAATGTCATAAAATGTGAAATTTAATTGACCGAGAGCACTGCTGTATTAACGAAAATTTAATTGCGATGATTAAAAGAGGTACCTCATAGTCTGCTTTCACTAGGACTGTAAATTGCCTAAATCCGTCACTTTCTGTGATTGTACGCTTGTGACTACAGTTTGCATTAAGTTAAAACATTATCGAGGACAAAAATTCAGCATGTTTTGAAATATTTATTTAATGTATAAGTAAAAAGTCCCGTAAATTATTTGAATTTAATGGAAATGGTATTGTAATGAAATAAAAAGTGAAATATTTTATTTATTTAAAGCAAACATAGTATTTATGCAACAAATCAGGTCCGCGTCACCACTTGTGAGAGCGTGGATTGATTCTTCGACTTAAATGTTCAAAACTTCAACAAAAAGGCTACGACGTTTTTAATAAGAACCGGGGTTAGACTTATTTTATACATAAAAGAACGAAACAAGAAAAATTAACAGAACAAGTAGATGTAGCGTTTTCGAGTTGGAAAGAAATATTAAATTTATACTGGCCAGATTACATAGTGGGTAGTGATATAGCAATTCCCACAAAACTTATTGTCTTTGGTTTGTTTTTGATTTTTTTTCGAAACGTTATTTCCTTTGATTACTTTTGTTAAGGTCTTGGATAATTTTTCCCAGCTAATCAAAATTATAATAATAATTTAAATATAATTAGTTGTATTTTGTGCGAGAAGACTTTTGCTGGTTTCTTACTATAATCTATAAGTTGATTATGCGAGTAATAATTGAATTTTCTGCTGTAAAATTTTCATTGTCGTTGCATATCGCCATTTTATCCATACCTAGATTAAGTTGTAAAGTTGCAAATTTTGTTTTTTGTATTCATTATTGAAAGTTTCGAAACGAAAGGAAATTTCATGAAAATCCTTTGTTAGCTTTTGAAATTTCTCACACTTGTTATCAAAACTGGTTAAACACTCCTTTATTGATAAGATAAATAGCATAGCAATTGTGTTAGACATGACATATCAGTTGCTATTTATGACTAGTTAGTCATTTTTGTTTGTTGAAATAGTTCATAAACCATAGTGGTTTGTTTTAATAATTTAAAAACAGGTGACAAAAGATAAATTATTCTATGTTTAATGCAGTATATTAATCTTGACATTATTTATGTTGAAAAAGAAATACCGGATTTGAAGATAAGAAAGCATCTGAGTGACAGCATTTAATATAAGCTATTTGATTAATTGCTTTGCATTATTTCATTCTTAAATAATACATTTACGTAATAAACAGAGACGTCGTATAGAGTAATGTCTAAAAAGGTTTGTTTATAGTCTTATTTTATCATGATAGGATTTTGATTTATAGCTTTTTGCATGATAAAGATATGTATTTTAATAAAGGATGTCCCAAAATTAACTCAGGATTTGAATTTTCCACCATTTTTGCAGTAAAGTGTTGGCAACCTTTAAAAAACATTTGATAGCTGATGGTTTAGACTTAGTAAAAATGGGGTGTGGCGCGATAGAATAACGTGTTTTCATTATTGAATGATATTTAAAAAATAATGTAAGTCTAGCGACCACAGTTCGAAATATTTGAGAATTGGACCCCTATATCGTGTGATTTAACACCACTAGATTTCTTTTTATGAGGTTATTTGAAGTCAAAGGTCTATGCCAACAAGCCTACAAGCACGCGTGCACTGAAGACTGAATCAACGCTGCATCAACGAAATTCAGCCACATTTATGCAAAATGGTAATGGAAAATTTCGACAAAAGAGCCAGCAAAGCCGTGGAGGTCATTTGCCTATGTGTTATTCCATACATAACCCCACCTTGTGTGCTTTACAATTCAATAAAAATATAACAATTTATAGGTAAAAAAACTTTTAAATATAAATTTTAATCAAATCTTGCTTTAACACATTGTTCTATCGTGTAACGCTCCATTTTTACTAACCCTAAACTGTCAGTTGTTAAATGATTTTTTTAATAAGGTTGCCGACACTATTGCATAAATGGTGGCAAATTCAAATATTGGGCTAATTTTGAGACACCCTTTAGAAAGGTATATATATATATATATTGTTTACCGTTATACAGCTTTTCTTTTTAAGGGTAAAAACTTGATATGATTTCCGATATGAATTTAAATTGTATTTGTAAGATCTAGCAGTAAATCACCTTATGATTGTGCTCAAACGGTGTTATCAAATTTATATACTTGTTCTCCAGCTGATGCAGCGGAAGTTGCAGTGATTTAATTTCAAAATCTGTAGACTCTATTCCACTTGTAGACCTTGATAAATGTGACCTAATGTATTAACATTACTGCCAGAAGAAAAAAATCCGTTTACTATTATTATGTGGAAGTTTGAAGCCTTATTACGTTTTTTAAAAGTCATTCTCATGTCTGAGTATGGTCCGAAACTCCGCTTTTTGGTCATTTCGAAACTTTTAATCAAGATAAGAAATTGCGTTCATTAATTACAAATAAATCACTTAATAAAATGAGCTAGTGCGCACGTTTCCCACATAATATACCCTCCCTCTATCTCTTGTTTTAATTTTATTTAAATATTTCACTTTGGTGTATGTCTCGAATTGAATATTGAATTACTTAGCTCTAACTGAAAAGGTTAAAGCCTCGAAAGATCATAAAAGTAATTGTCTTTGTTATAATTTGCTACGAAGTAGCAAATAATAGTACCTGGATAAAGAGACGTTTATATTAAGATTATTATGGCGCCCATGAGCTTATATCGCACACGCACACGCAAATTATTCTCTTAATTCATTCAAATAATGATATTAAACGTCAGTTCATAAAAATAATCATGTTGCGGCTGTAACCTCATGTATTTCTATTCTTTTACAATCTTATAATAGAGTGACACTAATGGCAGATGTAATCTTTTAGCCTTAGATTGTCCGCATTATAAGATTTCTCTTGTGATAAACTCATCAGTTTAATTACACATTTCAACGATTTTTTTTTGTCAACATGTTAATAATTTACTTCAGATTAATTATTTTTATTTTAATAATTTTCCAAATATGTATATATTAATCAATTATTTTTAATAATTCATGCTTGTATAGCTTCGATGTTTGTATACAAATTTCTTTAAACAAATGCTTTCTATTTCTAAATACTGTAATAATAAAATAAACGTAATGATAAGAGGCAACGAAGAATTATACATGACAAAGTGTTAATGCTATCGTAATAATTTTAAATAATCAGTGGAAGTTGTTTATATATTACATAAAAAAATTTATTTACTACAATTTTATTTTATAGAAATTTATTTAGCGGGAAACTAGGCTAATAACTTTTTTTGAATAGTCTTCAGACTCCTTATTGCCTTGCTTCTCTAGTCCGCTGTCTAGTCTGATCGGATTGATACAAGAAATTATTTAAAAGAATTCTATATTGCATGTTCTTTAACAGGAATTCATTGTTTGATTTTTTTTATGAATTTTAAATGCCGTATAATTTTATACCTATCAGTTCTTTTATTCTTTATTCACGTATTCGACATTTCTGTTCAAAGACATTAAAAAAAATCATTCCTTAAATTTACGATCATCATGAAACAATAATTTTTGCTTTCTCGTGTATGCCTCATTAAGAAAAAGCAACAATCCACAAACCCTGTTCGAATTATCTGGCTCCTTGTCAGTTGCACAATTCACCTTGAAAAGTAAGTGTGATAAAACAATAAACCCTTTCTTGCCACCACCTGGAATATAATGAAACCACTGCACTTGTTTAACAACGGAATGAACTGCAGTAATGGTGTTTTGCGATGTAAATGGAGCTCCCGCATTTAACAATAATAACAAATCACGGTTTTTCATTTTTTTTGCTCTTCCGAATTTGTTGTTACTTTTATCGGAGTTACGCAGTTAGTTTCAGATCGCTGGAGTGCTTCGCAAAAAGTGAATTTTTTTCTTCTTACAAAGATTGCATAAAATTGATTTTTATTTATATTTTTTTAAGAAAACGAAAGCAGGAAATGTAAATAAAACATGAAAACAGTGAGTGTTAACTAATTTCAAATGACGAAATTATTCTAGTGATTGTATTTATTTTTATTTGTGTCAGAAATCATAATGTTGTCTTTTTTTTGTAATCGTTTGCAGTTGTGAAGTTTAAATTTGTAATTTTATTGTTTTACAAAGTTAAAAATGTTAGTTCTTTTTGCAGTATTGCTGTATGAAGAAATAAACTGCGCAGTGTTAGAATTTTTCCTTTTCCAAAACTATATTAAAAAAAAACTAGTGTTTACCAGAATACCATTTCTTATTATGCATTTTAGAAAATGTTGAAATAAATGACATCAGAGTTCCAAAAATGAACGGTCGTGTACGATAAAAGAATTGTGATTACTATAAACATAATTCAACCAATAAATGAAATCAAGATGCATTAGTAACAAACCGGAATTGGTACAGGTGTGTAGTAGGTAGGAATAGTAATTGTTTTAAAACTCAAATATCAATTAAATTAATGCATACACAAGGCAAACCACGGTGCAAAAATTGAAAATAAAAAAAAGAATGATTTTTATCAGATTTTCTTTTCATAGTACAATTCATTCTATGTTTAAAAAGATATACCAACGAGGTTTGGCCTTCTAATAACCACCTGTTTTCCTCTACAATGCTTTCCCCTGGTATATTTTGATTCAATTGAACTCTGTATTTCATCGTGTAATGCTTGCTGAATGGTCATATTTTTGTTTCCTCATAGAAAAATGATGAGTACATAAAGAGGAAAGAAAAAGGAAATAGTAAAAGATGCAGTGCTTCCTTCTAAAATCAAGACGAATCTGTCCACATCACTATTATCATGCTTATTTTGCCATCAACAATTTTATGTTTTATTGATTTTTTTTAATTGAATCTATATTATAATATATTCTTTTAATCTGCGCCCTGTTCTTTTTTTAAAGATGTTTCATCAAGGGTTCAGTTTCTGTTTTGGGGAGAAAGAGTGATAAGAAATGAAAGAATAATAAAGTGAATAAATAAGGGAATTGAAATTTTGAAATCTTATTACTACTCCTATTCTCTGATTCTTTGGCTATACGATTTCCATTTAGCATGATGTTAAAAATGTCAGTAATTTTTACAAGATAGTTGATATCTTTTGTCGAGACATGACAACGCTGTTTTGAGGTACGATATGAATGAATTATGATAAAGAATATTGAATAAATAAATACTCATAGAAAAAGTACCAAAAATGTAATTCATTTTTGTCTTGCTGTTTTTTTGTTGTGTTTATTTATTTATTCAATGTAATATTAATGTACTCAAAGTAGTATTAATCAATTTTAATAAAGCGTTAAATATTAAAGATCTGTTAAAATTAAGGAAACCATCGGACTAGATTAAGATGGATTTAATATTAAAGAGTTTTTCACGGTTTTCAGAATTCTTTCCATCATAGATATCTCTTGACTTACTCACCTTTGCGAAAATTTCATGAATCATCTTAGAAATGCTAAAAAATAGTTCAAGATTCCCAATCGGTTAAAAGAAATTTAAAATGATAGTAATATTTTCCGTAAAAAGAATTCTTGTGTTTTCACTACTCGGATATTGTAAATCTATGATTCTTAAGGGAAATTTAATTTTTTTTTCTGGTTCATAAAATAAGCATTGCTTTTTTAAAAGTTCCAAAGCTTAGTATTTTTTTGTAATAAAATCAAAAGATTTATTATAAATTTAAATTTTAATTCGTATTTGACGAAAATGAAATCCTCTAAAAGGGAATGATTTTTATTTAAATTTTAAAATTTTGCTGTGAAATTATTCTATAATTGAGCAGGAGGTTAGATTTTAGCTTTGTTTTATTAGGATTTTGGAATCTTCATATTTTTTAAAAACATAAAATAATTTCTGGAAACGTTTATTTATTCTCAAAAATGAGCAACTTTATTTATGATTCCCCATCGAAGTTTACATTTTGCTAGGGATTCATTTCACTCCATTTCTTTTATTAATCATATGTTTACCTTAAATGTCTAAATGCGTAGCGAACATTCGATTTCCGAAAAGAGAGAAACAGATTTTTTTTTTTTTGAAAATAACAAGAACATTTGAAAACAAGAAATAGCACGTGTACGCAAGCCCTTCTCCGTGAATCTTCTCATAAATCTTATAAACATGTTTATTCGTATTGAACATTAAGAAAGAGATCTTTATTCTTAAAGAACATACTGAAAATCACTTATATGGTACAGAATTCTTTAATGAAATAACAAATGATTTAATATTTTAAGTCAACTGTAATTTCGATGTGCGCAGTTCTTTCTTTTTATTCATTAGATATTCAGAGCTTGTATTTACACAGAAGTGTTTACTTTTTTAAAAACATAACGCAGCAAATGTCGTCTGGATATTAAATATTGTTTTCTAATTTACTCTTAAACTGCATTTATGTTTGTATTCTGAAGTTTTATCTTGATTTATTGTTTAATTCTAATTAGCCATTTCACTTTCATCTCAAGATTTTTCAATATTATGAATGTTATTTCCTTATTTCATCAGCATCAAAGTTTTAAATGAAAATAATGCATTCATATATTTTAAATAAAACGTTTCTTTATTTAGAATAATAATATAGACTAGAATCAGAATGATACCTAGAATAATAATAATAATAATATAGCTTTAGAAATTACAGATAACATAATTAATCAGTCTCCTAGCATCATGTCTTATTATTATTTTTGCACACGATATATTATCTTTAATCAACAAACGTTTTTTTGGAAATAGCAATGTGTAGAATATTTTTCAAATACTGAAATACGGAAATCAACAGTTATGTTGATTTTACCGCTCATAAAAGTTTTTTTTCCTTTTGTGCTTTGAAAGTAATTTTCCTACATCATTATTAAGTATTTTTGGCATTACCTTAAACTTTCCCTGCTAACTTCTTTGATTTCGTTTTTAATGTGTAAATTAAATTTATTTTTCGTTTGCACGTTACCAATGAAATTGTACATTTCTATACTGTATCAAAACACTATGTAACATGATCATTTTCAAAAATACATCATTTACACATATTATTCTCCCCTAAATCCTACATTCAAATTCACATCAAAAACTTTATCAGCATTTATCTCTTTCGATATTATCTATTCAAAGTTCTCCGACATATACTTTTAATCATTACAATTACCTGGATTTTTAGCCATTAAAATTATTATTTAAATTCTAAATACTAAGAAAAAATCTTTTTTAACCTTAATTAAGCTCTTTTTTTCCCTGTCTCTCTAATGTAACCTAATTAAATCCATTAAGATTTTGATAAGAAAATGCATGATTTTTATTGTAATGCCGTAAGTTCTACTTCAATAATATGATAAATCACTTTTTATTTGATTAAATCACTGATGTGATTTAATCATGATATCACTTAATCAAATAAAAAATGTTAACCTACGCTTATAGAACACTTATTTCATGATCAAAATTGAATTGGTCAAAAATTCCGTGACATACTTTTAGACATTTTTTTAATGAGAAATACCTTTATAAAAATTAGTATTTGTTTAGATATTACCTAACATTTATTCAAATTAGTACAATAATGAAGATAAATGTGTTTATTTATGGGAATCGGTGACTCATCTTCATGAGTTTAAAAACATTTTCAACTTATTTTAACAGACGACTCATTTGATGTTTGTGAAGGATCTAAAATTACGAAATCTGAAGCTTTTTCTAAATACAGTTCTTACCAAAATAAAACAATTTTAATCTAAACTCTTATTTTCTATTATGTTTCGTAATACAAAAAAAAAAAAAAAATCTTAGTGGATTAAATTATCTGATTTTTAAAACATTTTGTTTGCTTAATGAATATAAATGATTCTTTTGAACAGGGATATGTGAAAATATAATTCAGAAACGATATGTTAGTAAAAAAATCCCCTTTTAACACTGAACAATGAATGGGTGCTGTTATTACCTATATTTATTTTAGAAGTGAGAATTGAGTTTCTGAATTAGGTTACACTGATAAGCTTTGTGATGGACAAACACAAACTGATGTGCTTTTATTTTCATTTTATTTAGTAAAACCCAAGATATATATATATTTTAAATTTTTTCTTTTACATTATGTACAGAAAGTAATTTTAATTTAATCTTCAACATATTCTATCATAAGTTTTTGATAAATTTCAATATGTCAGAGCTCTTTGAATTAACAGAAACTATTTTTTGATTTTTTTTTATGTCTCAATTCGTCTTATACTTGTGTGAAAGCGATAATTTAACATGATGGTATCATTAGGTAATTAGTAGATCACCAGACAGTGTACATGATAAAGGTGTTCTTTTAATAACTTGATTCTGTCAAGACTTTAGATAAGGTAACTCTGAAAGGACTTTTTTTAACCTAATCAATATGTTAATGATTTATTTTACTTTTTTTATTATTGTAACTTTGAAAAAATGTATGTCCTTATTTATTTATTTTTTTAATGTTTATGGTGGAAAAGATAACTAAAATTATATGATTCTAGAAAAATAAACCATTAATTATAATTACTTTATGATTTCCTTGCTTATAAATAAAAGCATTTAAATATCTTGTTAGATCACAAGGAAATAAATAATAAACTTCAAAACAAAATGAGCATATTTTTTTTTCAAATCTATCAATTACCATTTAAATGAACATTTGATATTCCCATGTATTATAAATAAGTAATTAATTATATTTTTCTTTATTTATTAATGAATGTGTTTACATTCAATTTTAAAAATAATTCAGTGTAAACACACATTATAGTCCTAACATTTTATAATTCGCAGGAAATTTTACTTTTAATAAATTTATTTATGTGGTAAAATAACATTTTTAAATCTATCTACCGATGCTCTCTATTCTCAACCCAGATGCCCTAGGCAGCTGCCTAATCAGATTTTTGCCATTATGATTCAGAACCATAGTGATATTAATAAATGAAATTTGATAAGTAAGGTTTATACTTGCTTTGGAATTTTAAAAATAATTCAACGTAAACACACATATTACTTCTAGCATTTTATAATTCACATTTTTTATACATCTGCCTTCACTTCTCCTGCTCAACCAACAGCACTAGATAGCTGCCTAGTCGGATTTCTGCATTTATGATTTAGAATCGCATTGATATCGATAAATGAAATTTTATAGTTTAACGTTTATACTTAAGTGTTGGATCTCTTACGCACTTTGCTGTAAATTTAGCTATATGTAGACAGTCTTATCTATTTTTCGTTTTCCTGCATTAATGATGCTTTCAAAAACGAGTGAATTAAGTGGATCAAATTAGCATGCTGGTTTTGCACCAACATTGTAGACGTATCAGATTTAGGGCAAAATCTGTCAATGGGGAGAATCCTATTCAAATACCCAATGAAAATCCACCATTGGGAATATTCAGCATTATAATATTCGAGAAATTGAAGAGAGATAACTGTCACGTTTTTCAACATTCCTTCATTTTTTAAAACAATTTATTTCTTGGAATATTTGCAATCAATACTTTTTTCAAAAAATAATTTTGTAATCGTTAACGAATGCATGTCATGTCATTTGTATTTCAATTAGTCTTATGTTTTACTCTAAATTCTCATTAAAAAAAGCAACATAATGACTGTGTGCGAATTGTAAGAAATAATACAATGACTGTTGTCTATTTTTATAATGGAATTTAGAGAGAGAACAGATAGGTTTTGTGTCACCGATCTCTGTAATGTGATTCTTCCTTGTTCCGAAGTCATGTACAAGAAATGTTATTATCATAATTGCTTTACGGAATGAGATTGATCTAGCTTACGAATATGAAATTCGTTTGATTAAAATGAAATAAAAGTTATTATTTTTCCATTTATTGCCTTAAATTTTCGAATGTTCTGCGAAATTTTGAGTCCATTGTATTTATAAATTAGGTTGCTTAAAATCCCTCCCCCGCTCATTTTTGTCTACTTCTGGTTCAAAAAATATTTTAACGACAATATTAAAAGTCAAATTTTTTTTTCTTACATAGATATTTTCGTAAATCAGATACTAACCAATTAAAAATAAAACAGGGATTTTATTTTAAAAATCAGTTTTGTTTTTCAGAACATTGTTTTGGTTACTTTATCAACAACATTCGAAAATTCCCATTTACAACACTTTTTTTAACCTTAAGGATTCGTAAAATAGTTAGTAAGTTATGTTTTAAAATAGAATTTTTAAATATTTTTCTTACAAAGCTTGAAAAAACAGAAACAAAATCCATGTGAAACATGCCTGTATGAAAAATGAACTGTTTAAAAATGCACACGTGAAAAATGAAATATTTTAAAAGATAGTTTTCCCAAGTACTTTAATTATATGAGTATAATTGAGTTAAAAAAATGAGTGTATTTTATTCAAAAACAAGAAATCAATTTTTGTATTCGACTTTGCCTATCTTATATATATATATATATATATATATATATATATATATATA
>JAPMOR010012866.1:23723-36401 GCA_026543865.1 Argiope aurantia
GAAATATTTAGAATTTTTTCACACAAGCAGTTTGGCTATAACCAACGCTAGTTGGACCGCGGGGGCCTGGTGGTAAGGGCTGGGATTCCACCCGAAGAACCGTCATGTAAGTGGGTCTGGCACTCTTTAAATCCGTCAGGGATAAACGTTCTCCCGCTGGTGTGGGATGGAAAGGGGGTGAGAGTTCAGATGTCGTTCTCGTCATCTGACCGCGGTTCAAAATTACGAGATCTGTCTCAAAATAGCCTTAGTATTGCTTTAAAACGGGAAGTTAATGTAACTAAATTAAACCAACGTTAGTATTTGTTTAATTATCTTCAATAAAAAAGACTGATTGAAATCATAGTCTCTTCTACCATCTTGTTTTATTTTTTTAAATTCTTATGCAGGTATGCAATTAAAAGCTATTGATAAAATCTTTTATAATCTTTTAAAGAAGAAGTTTGATAATAAACAATGGTGGTATTTATTTAAACTATCTTCTGTAAATCCTGGATTTTCCTGCCATCATTTTCTACTCCTCCCGTTTTTTTTTTTTTTTTAAGAACTTTATATGAACCTCATTTCGCATACCTGTCTTATCATTGCAAACATAAATCATGCATTACTACGACGAAATATTTAACGTATCATCTCGACGAATCTCAAAACCACATAACTTTTTATCAAGCAGTCATTAGATATTCTATTGTTTACAGATTTAAAATGGAGTCCAACATGCATTGTCCCCATTATTAATATCCGAAACGCTGCGGCAGTTTTGACTCAAATTTTAGACAGACATACCTAATAAGTGGTGTTTAGTGAGTGTCGCGCTGGAAGAAAAACAAATCATTAAAGCGAAACAATCATCAATATCTCTTCCAACAGGTCAATCGGTTCTGTTTTCTTTTCCCAGTAATCTGTGTATTTGGCACGTAATTTAACCCTTGAGGAAACCGGAAATTGAGAGCAGCGTCTGGTTTCTGAGGTAATTAACCCTTGACCGTGATTGGTAACTGACTATTAAATGGAAATGAAGGCTATTTGTAAAAGGCTTCTTCGTAACCTAGCTTTCCATGGTGAATTTATTAGGAGAAAACCATTGGAGACAGTGAACTCCAGTTTTGTTAGTTTAGTAACATTACAATGTAAGCACCTGACTGTAAAACGATTTATAAAGAAAATTTTAGAATAATTGCTATTATGCATGAAGTTTTAAGATATAAAACATTTATATTTAAACAAATGTATCTAATGTTCTAGTACTCATATATATTAAGATATTGGAGTAGGAATTCAGATGCAAATTTGATTTTTTTTTTTTTTTTTGCAGTGTCAAAAAATAGGTATATTTCTGTTTCCAGTGATATCTTTATTTTGTTTCTATGTTAATTAGAAGTCAAGTTATACTAGCAAACTATTGACACGTAACTGATGCTTGTTTATGAACATTTAAAGACTTTTAATGTATTTTCTGAAGAACGGCGAAAATAATTCTACTATACGTGTATCGTCATATCTCAAGATATAATCAAGATATCTTAATGAAATTAATAATTATCCTCGTTATGTCATGCAGAATGTAATAAAGTATTTATTTGATGTTGAATGTTTTAGAAGTGGAATTATGATTATTTAATGTAAATATTGTTGAAAAAATACGATAATTTCATAGGTAATTTCATATATTACATACAAAAATTTTATTTTTGAATATAATTCGTTAGTTTGAATATTATAGTTAGTTACACTCTAAGATATGTTTTACATGTAATATTATGAAGAAAAAATGAAAAACTGTAACATTTTTTTTGTTCTAGAATAAAATCTAATCATTGTTATAAAATTTGCATCAGAATATATATTTTTTTTCAAAAGCTACATATGTATTTAAATAAGTTCACTTTTATTCATCATTTGATCATTATATTAATAAAAACATCATATAAACATTAACATATTAGTTTTTTTTTTTTTTTTTGAAAAATCCCCTCCGAACCTGGTCGGATATTAAAAAAAATATAATTGGGATGTCCATTCTAAATGTGGCCGAATTAAAATGGAAAATAATTAATTTCTAAACTGATCGACATATACTTTAAATTTTTAAAAAATTCTTTGATTTTTTAAAGAATTATATTTTATATTGCTTGAGTCAGCAACTGCTCTGCTAAAAAAATTATTAGATCTAAATTTTTATTCATCACTCCGATCTTATTAGTCACGTGTAGTAAAATAATCTTGCCATACTAATGTTTATATTAAAAAATTCACCTCTTTTGCGATTAAAACTGACTGGTTGGTTATTTCATTACTTTTGGCGAATAGTTTTTTAAAATATTAAGTCAAGAATATTTTACAGAACATAAATAAGAGCACTGGAGCACAAGGCTTCATAATCTTTTCTGACATATGTTTAGTGACTCAAACAACATAAAATATAATTCTTTACAGCATTTAGAACATTTTTCCACTCGGGTTTTTTTTTTAGTTTAGTTTAGTTATGTTAACATTCAATTTTTAAAGCAACGCTAGAGCTATTTTGGGACGAACCTCGTAATTTTGAGCCGCGGTTAGATGACGAGGATGACATCTCGAACCTGAAACCCTGCAATTCCAAAGCGAGACCTGATCACC
This sequence comes from Argiope aurantia, assembly GCA_026543865.1. Classification (NCBI taxonomy): domain Eukaryota; kingdom Metazoa; phylum Arthropoda; class Arachnida; order Araneae; family Araneidae; genus Argiope; species Argiope aurantia. The sequence goes on from JAPMOR010012866.1 coordinate 26,343, forward strand.
AGGCCACCGCAGCCCTCCTTTTTTTTCCACTTGGAAGCATTTTTATTGGATTAGTATTTGGGCGTTGTATCACTATTAAGATGGGCACGCATCTTGCATAACTTTTTTTATTTGTTTGAAGTTAATAATTATAAAAACAAGTAATAGATTTGATGTTTGTATTAAAACGTATCAAAAATCCTCATATCAATTCCCATACTGGAACAATATAGGAAACGTTTTTCGATTATTTTTTAAATTTTAAAGGTTAGTTCTGTTTTAGGGTGGTAAACAATCGAAGATTAAAAATACCTACTGTTTTGCATTGAAAAGAAAGAAGAAGAAGAAAAAAGAAAAAAAATCCCATGTTGGAAGTGCAAAAATAATATTAGGATTAAATTTCCCTGTCATTATATGGAAATGTTAAATTCAATCCAGACAATAAAGAAATAACCTTGAATAACCCATTATTTCAGTAGGTTATTATTGCAGGATAATTTTGTATTGAAATATTCTTTTGATGTATTTTTACTATTGAATTATTCTTCAAATTAATAATAGCAAATGATTGTATTGATTTAATTTCTTGTTGAATTTCATACTTTTAAACAAAAGAAGGATTCTTAATGTTTTAATAATTTGAAAACATTAGTACGATTTTTTTCTTTTGTTGTGTAAGGATATTTGTCAAAACAATTTCATATACATTAAAAAAATTCATTAGACTATTCTTATGAATTTCATAAAATTATATTAAAACAATACATAAGAATATGTTAAAACGATATCTAAGAATATGCATTAAAACAATACATAAGAATGTATTAAAACAATACATAAGAATATATTAAAACAATACATAAGAATATTTATTAAAACAATTTCATATTTCTGTTGATGTTTTAATAAGTTGAAAACATTAGTACAATTTTCTACTTTTTCTACATAAGAATATTTAATAAAGCAATTTCATGTATTTCTTTAAAAAGGCAGCTTAAATATTTATTTAAAACAGAGCTGTGTCGCGATTCACCACTTAGGCGAATTTTCAATATCTTAATTGAAATTCTGACTGTATTTGAACCCAATAGCATTAGCATTCATCAAGCCCAAGAGCATTTTAGTTTTTTGATGAAACCGTTTGAGTCTTGAACTAGGACAGCCGTTATCGAAGTCTAGCCTTAGCCGTATCACTTTAAAACCCAACAGATTTAATTTCACTGAACCCAATTTGCTTTATATGTTTTGGTGAAATCGAGTATTGAACCGACGACCCTGCGGTCCCTAAGAAGAAACTGCTGGCAATTCAACCACAACCACATTTCATGTTTGGAAGATATCACGTGTAAATTAATTCTATTAAATAATCTTAATAAAATCTATTTTATTAGAATAATAAAATGAAACCTATTGGAAAACTATTGGAATAATTTTAATAAGTTTTTTTCTTTCATTTTCTATCACAAGTTTATTTCCATCCCTCTATTTCCTGTGTAAACTTATTGCTGCATGAAAGAAAATACAGAAGAAACCCGGCTTTTTGAAAAATGCCGTCTCAATAGTGACATTGTTCAGTGCAAAGCAGACAGTGTTGTCTTTCTTTGCCATCTGCCGATTCCCTCGGTTTCCTCCCCCATACCACCCCCGCACTGGTATATTTTAAGTAACAGAGATTTCAACAGGAAAATCAAAGTTCGCTGCTTTGATTTTAGTTCGAAGTTCTTGAGAACAAAAGTTTGTAAATTGTATTTTTAACGCCTTGTCTTCAAACGTTTCGATTTCTATTCTTTTTTCTATGCCATTAATAGTATATAGAGCTTAGCTATCAAAACTTATTATCAATGAAACTGAGACTTTCCTTTTGAACATGCGTGGGCTACTAGTTTCAGTTCGAATTTCGATTGAGAGCATTTTTCAAAATTTATTCCAGATGTAGAATCGTTAGTGGGCGGGTGAATTGAGTGTAGGTGGGCTATATACGATAGTGTAAGGCGTATAAAGACAACAGAGGCTTACAAAATTCTTTTTGGAAAAAGGTAAAGTATACTTTGCATTGAGTTTGGTTTATGAAACTGAATTTTGACAATATACAAACATTCATGATTATGCAGAATACAAGCACTAGAACTTTTTATTACCAATTAGCCAATTTGGCCACCTTTCAGTTCATTAGTAGCCATCTGGTTCGGCGGAAATATTGTTTGTGTTTATTTCCAATTAAATCTCATACACATAACTTAATTTTCATGATTATCTCCCTCCCCTCTAGATTTTTACAAGACCCAAAACCGTTTTACTTTAATTGCTTTTACCACAAATGTATGGAATTTTTCAGATCTAAAATAATTATATATAATTCCATATGTTTTATTAGAGAATTTTTTATGCGAAATTCAAATAAAAATGTGAAAATATTTTTTCATAAATAATTTTTGATGTGCTTCGTACTTTTTTGGATCCATTTATATTCTTTGAATTTTTATTAAGGTCATTTTACATCAAAATTGCAATGTCTCTTTATGTGATAATTTGATAAAAGTATCCATGTAGTTCTGAATACCAGTCTCTGAATTAGCTTTAAGTTTCATCACTTAATTAAAATAATGAAATGTTTTGAAATTTAAATACAGATGCTATAGATATTGAAAGGTGATTAGGGCTGAAAAACAAAATTCTCCTTCATTGAACTTTTCAACCAAATTGACTACAAAAATAATTAATAGGAATGGCGATTCTAAATTGCCATTGCGCTTTAAAATAGGGCAGCGGATATTTTAAGTAGAGTGAGATACCAATATTTTATAGGAAAAATAAAATTCTACTGAAGGAAAATTTTTAAGTTGCGTTTAATAGGTTTGTCTTTTAGTATGAATTAACTATGAATGAAAAAAAAAAAAAACGTAGGTAATCCATAACATTCGATTCAATTCCGAAAAATGTTTTCAGCCGGTCCATTTTGGTTCTGACTTATTAGGAAGGTCTGGTCATTTTTAACTTAACTTGCTCACGTCATGCAGCATTCTACCTTGATAATGAAGTTTGACATTATGACTCACTGATATTTTATTAATCTGCTCCTTTTAATTGATGGGCGGCGATGGCCTGATGGTAAGGTATCGGCTTCAGAACTGGAGGGTTTCAGACTCGAGACCCGATTCCACCGAAGAACCGTCGTGCAAGCGAGTCTGGCGCACGTTAAATCTGGTGGGGTCAGACGTCCTTCCGCTGGTGTGGTGTGGAAGTTTGGAGCGGGGATGCCAGGTCAAGTGTCGTCCTCGTCATCTGACCGCGGATAAAAATTTTGAGGTCCGTCCCCAAATAGTCCTAGTATTACTTTAAAAAGGGACGGTAATATATCTCAACTAAACTAAACTAAATTTTAGTTGATTTCAAGAGCCAGATGAGTATTTTCAAAATCGACTTCATAAAATCGTCATTGAAATTAGCATTCCATAAATTTTTAATAGAATATCAATGGGGAAAAATAGCAAAAATGTAGAAATTTTTTGAAAAGAAATGGATTTCCTGATCAGTAAGATGTAAAATTAAGAATACATAAGATGAGAAGTGAAAAAAAAATTAAATATATATTAACATATATATGCTTTCTATATAAGCGTGTTTTAATGATTACAGGGTATGAACACTCCATTAAAAAAAAGCATTCTTTCTGGGCATAATAATAAATGTCCACACAAAAAAAAAGAGCGAGAAATTTTTTTATTCTATTCCAAAATTTATCTAATCTTACCCCTTTTTATCGTGAACACTATTTTTTATTTCCTAGTTCTAGAACACGCGAAAATTTGAGAAAACACAAAACTGCGCTGTAAATCCCGAGATACGGTTAGACAGATAATTACTGTTTCTATTTTAGAATTTCCCTGACGTCAAAAATATTCTCAGGTACCAGAGTAGCTGAAAAACTTTCACTTTCTAAGTCATTAAGAAAGAAAGGAAAAAAGAAAAAAAAATCTCCTAAAGTAACCCGAAAGGCCTTGAAAAATATAGTATTCATTGTCAGGGTCGACTGGCTTTACTTTAAATATTTATTGCCCTCATAAACATGGGAAGCAAAGCTTTTAACTTATTAACAACCTTCTGGCCGCGAGGCACATTTAAAGTAGTTTTCCTTTGTCTGAGAAGTTGATAAGAACGAGCTATTTTTCTATTAAAAAAACACTTTTAGTGGAATTTGGAGTGCGAAAGATTAATAACTTCATTTGTATTCACGAGAGGACAAATGCAGATTAGATTGAAGTGATTATTTACTTTTATTTTGCTTAACCGCTTCTTTCTTTTATTTAAAATAATTGTTAAAAGAATGAACTCTGTGATGAATTAAAAATGTAATCTATCAAAGGTGTCTCTGCTTTGTCTCTTATGAGGTGACTAATTTTGCTTCTATTCTTTTAGGAATAAAACGAAATTCAAAATAGGATTCTTTAAAAATTATAATTGGCTAATAGTACGAATGGCTAATAACTGGAAATGAAAATTTTCTGAAATCTGATATGAACCAGTTTTGTATATAAAATAATCTGAAATAGCAAAATCTAATCAAATTTTAACAAAAATAAATCAGTGTAAATTTTAACAAACGATATTTTTTGAAGGTGAAACAATGGAATTAATTCTTTCTTATCTGATAACTGTGAAGTGATCCAGATCATTTCAAATTTGGAATTAATTGCTCAAAAACGAATTTTTTTTCGCTTTTTCAAAGAATTGTTTATATTTGCTCCATATTTTGTATGATAATATTATTACTATAATTCTTACAACAGAATTTAAATTTTAAATGAACATAATTTAATGTTTTCTGTCAGTCCCCAAATTTATTTATTTGTTTTCCATCAGTTTTGAAATCTTGTCTGATTTATTTATCGTTTTCTAATCTATTTATATTAGAATAATTTGTATTCGTTTACGTAAAAAGAATTAATCGAAGTTAAACTATGTTGACTGTTTTGAATTCATAATATGTGTTGCTAATTTTATTTAAATTATTTATTGAATTATTTATTTTTGCTAGTTAACAGATGTACAGATACATGCATGTGTTGAAAAATTCTTTACAGCTGGAAGAACGTTACACAAAATGATGTAAAAGTAAACACATTCTTTCAAATTTTCAGATTCCATTCCTATTATAATTCTGTATTATAAACAAGTAAAATATTTTCGTTTGACAATTGTCCTTCACTTTTGCATTTACAATAAAACCAAACCAATGGCATGTTTTTCCTCTCAAAGTTTTATCAAAATGTAAAAAACTGTATAAAAGGCTTGTTGAAAGCTTCATATATAGTAACACCTGGTTACATGTTTTGATGTCATTGGCTTTTATGTTTAGCATTTTACTCTAGAATTGGCTGACCAATCAAAATGACTGGTCAATCTGTGGTAGAATCTATGTTTAAGTGATTAAATAACATCACTGACTTCATTGTCATAATTTTTCTATTTAAATGTGTATGTTACAGTATTTATTAATTTCTTTTTTGCTCATCTTCATTTGATGTCACCTATAACTTGCGTATTTTGATTTATTTGTTGGAATATTGCTCGAACTTACTTAATTTTAACATTGTCCTGAATTTAGCAACATATATTTATTTATTTATTTCTGGTATTTCGCGATTGCTGAGAAATTATCATTAACTGTAACTGATCAACATATCTTGTGATGTCAAAAAAACTATTTTTATGTGTCATACTAATCGCGTTTGTGACATAGTGACCTTTAATGCTTTGTGGCGAAGTGGCCATTTTTATAACTATTCTTTTAAATCGAAATAATGACTGTCATCATAACAAAAAATCCGTCGATCTGCATTGTCCACGCGAAACGGCCATTCATCAATTGTAATGACCTTTCCTGTTGTCCTAGCTTCGGCAGATCACTTATATAGCTTTGAATTTATCCGATGAACGCTGAAAAAAACTTCCTGTTTTATGCATGGGCATAGACAGATTGAAGCAAAGATGAGTAATGCGTTCCCATTTTGGCCAGAAAAGTGGAAAGATAGAATGTATATATTATCTGCTAGTTTTGAAATTTGTTTTGTATTTCATCAAAGCAATTAATGGTTATCATGGTCGTATGCTTATAAAACATAGGTATACGAAATATGTTGAAGGTATTAATTCATGTGTACAATAATATACATAATAAAATACGCTGCATAAATACACATATATTTGATGCATGTGTATTTGCTTCTTAGAAAATATGATACTTTCTCTTGACATTTTTATTTTCTCGTATCCGAAATATACAAAGTATTGTAATCGCCAAACATTCGGATTTGAGATTTTGACCGATTTCAATACTTTACACCTCCCTGTATCTGAGAAACACATATTGGAGTTATCTGTGAACACGATAACTCAAAAATGACTTGAGCTCGGCAAATGAAATTTGGTTGATTATAAAGACCATACAGATACCATTTGGTATATGAACCACATATATAAATTTCTATCAAATTTTGAGTGAAATATATTCAGAAGAAGTCTGTCTGTCTGATAGCTATCCAAATATAAGTTAAAAACGTTAATTACAAAGCGAAGAGAGCTAAATGGGGAAAAAAAATGATGCACAGGTTTAACATCTAAATTGTAGATATGTTTCAAATTTGAAACAAAATCCGTCAAGAAGTTGATAGTCTGTAGGTTTATATATTCACAAACATGTTTTAATAATTAAACACAGTGATTAATATATGGAAATTGTAATGTGATTTTTTTATTGCAGTTGTAATTGTGTCAAATTTTGGTTTCAAATGGTTGAAAAAAAAGCATCCAAATTGTGCACTCGATTTGTTTGATACTTGTGTATTTGATCTCACGCTAATAGGTTCTTTCTTACCTGTTGTTCGCCATTGGCGTGCATTTAATAATGCTCAAGTGCACTTATTAGAGAGTATTTGAGAAGCGTTTCGGGAGACAACTCTCGCTGGTTAAATCATGCTTTTTGTTCGACTTTAATTCGCCTTGGATGTTGAAATCAAATAATTAGTCCGATAATAATCAAACGAGGATATTGATATGTTCATATACAAAGAGTTTTTGTGCTATTAAATTAGGTTATAGCTATTTAATAATGTGAGTTAGTTCACAGGTAATACGTGTTGGTTAATAATTATTTCTCAGAAATCGACAATTAGCGTTACATAATTATAATATTTAGGCTAATTAATTTTTTCGATTTATGTTTTTTGGGTAGTATTACCTTTTGATCTTTGTTTCTAATTTTGTTCCTATATTAATACAAAATTCATGCCATTTTTTTGGAATATCGATCCTTTTGAATGTTATTCAAACAGATTATTCTGATTAATACAAATTATCCATTGATTATTGAAAGAAATTATAAAATCGCCTGCACTTCTTATAGATTTTTCGGAATGCTTAAAAACAGATGGACTTATTTGGATTTTAAATTGTGTGATTATAAAAGCAATTTTTTAAAATTATTTTTCACGGAGTGTCTTATTTAAACTATTCATTTAACAACGAAATCTCTTAAAATAAGCAACAATAACTGTTCAACCGCAATTGTTTTCACTGTAAATACAAGATGAAGTTTGATTGGATTATACAGACTGATTAGTGTTTGACATCATCCAATCTCAATAATCAGGACTGCAACCACTGACAAATAAAAGTGACAATATTTAGAAGGCTTCGAATTCCCCTCCCCAATCACTAAATGATGATGATTTACGTGTTCCTCCGCGACTTAGAATTATAAAAATAGTTATTGACTATAATTAGAGTTTGACCCAATCTAAATAATAAATTTATTCATTGCGAAATGTAACTTAACAATTTGTTACAGATGTCTTATGAACCGAAGTAATCGGATGTTAAAATTTAGGAATTGAGACTGGACGGACCCAATTACAAAATCAGTTTCAACTGAAAATCCGCTTTATATGTGGGATTGATGCAGGTTAAATCTAACATTGAGGGTCAAATGTCTTCCATCTGGCGTGATCTGCTTAGATTAGAGGGGAATGCACCAGCTCAGCTGTCGTTCTCGTCATCCACTCATGGTTCAAAATTACAAGGTCCTTTACAAATTATCTCTCTTATTATTAAATTAATAGCCAATTTCTTATTGTTTATATCTCAGACATAATTTATTTAAAATATTTAGTGAATGTTGATATAAATTTTGCAAAATACAGTTTGCAACTTATTAATTTTAATTAAGTGGGTATAGGATCTCTGCCCAGGAGCCGCCTTTAGTGACATTCAGAACTAGGGTGGGGGTTTCTAGAACAGATGAACAAACAATCCCCTCTCAAACAAAGTTTGTGCTTCTTAAAAGCTACAAACCTATCGAATTTCTCTGTTATCTGCATTCTAACGAACCAATCCGAACTCTTTAATTCCAGATAGAGTGAGGCTAGCAACCATGCATTATCTTTCCGCAAAACTCATACTCACTTAAGGAGACAACTCACGAATCCTTATCGTATCGACATTGCCTGACCCATGACGAGGTTCAAGAATAAATATTGCAATGGGTTCGGTGAGTCGCCCTATCTTTCAGTTCAGACTCGGTTGTCACGAACCAGGAAATCTCCCGCGGTCGTTGTATCAACCGAAGACGTACATAAAGCAGGAATAAATCTCCCGATATTTGATACTATTTATAAGAATAAATAGCTCGGGCTTGCAAATGGGCGCTGCTGTTTTCCTCGATAATGTTTATACTTCTTTATCTGTTGTTTTTATCAAGGGCGGAATGAGATAAGGAAGGATATTTTATGTTGGTTTTTGGCGAAAAAAGTGCTGTTGGAAGTTTTCACTAGCGTGCTTGAATTCATTTAAGTTGAATGATAGAACATTGAATGTTTGTTTAAAGTAATTTTAAAAATTTTTTTTAATGTCTAATAGAGCGAGGCTAGTAAAAGGTTGCCGAGTTCGTTAATTATGCGAAAATTATTTATTTTTTAGAATATAAAATTTGTTGTTTAAGGCATCTTAGATTTTGGAAAGGTTACCAGTTTGGGAATTTCGGGTTTATATACTGTTGTGCAGGATTGGATTGATGACCAGTTTTGCTGTTTTAGGTACAAATTGATACTGATACTCGATTGATTCTGGTACAGCCGAGAACCGACTCTTTTTCCGTTGTAATAAAACCAAGTACTCGGCGTGTATCTGTAATTTTAACTGCGCCTAGACTAGACGCCTACGAATATAGTGGGGTTCCAATACTTTGGAATAAGTATTGAAGATGACGTATTGGTGAAATTGGTTTTGACGATATTTGAAGGGTGAGCGAGACTAAAAAAAATATTTTATTGATATACTTGGTATTGATATATTAGAGAAGGTGGAGCTTATTCAGTAGTATGTGCATCGTTGCAAGGGATAAAGAACAGTAATGGCTAGGGATGAAATATATATGTTTAAAAAACCCAATATTAATGCTAATAACGTCGCCCAAGCTAGCTGATATTCTTAGTCTGTATCAGTTTTAGCTTCTGATATAAAGCATCAGGTTGATACAATATTACCCAATTCTACTTTCGTGCTTTTCTTTCTTATTAATGACAGAAAATCATAAAGATATGTGCTTCATTAATAAAAATAAAGCGACAAAGTTAAATGATTTTCGAATTCATCATTGTATTATTCTCCATTTATATTCATTCATACAGTTCACAGTTTTTTAAGAAATAATATAATATTTTGCCTTTCCTTATGAGTTTCAAAAAATATTCCGTTATATTCAGACTTTTTTAAAACCTAGAATATAATACAGTTGAGTCTAAGATGATTCTTTTCTGCTCGTGTGTCGTAAACGTACACTAAGTCGGTAAATTTAAGAGACATATTTTAATTTAATGGTCAATATTTGCTCAGATATCTCATATTAGGCAGATTTTAAAAATCGTCCGTTGGAAGTGCACAGTATGATAAACAAGATTGGTCCAAGTCAGTTTGAACTATTTTACATTGTTTATCATCTTTATTTGTTGTGTGTGATATTGGTTCAAGTCAATTTGAACTATTTTACATTGTTTATCAACTTTATTTGTTGTGTGTGATATTGGT
>JAPMOR010012866.1:36411-98178 GCA_026543865.1 Argiope aurantia
CTATTTTACATTGTTTATCAACTTTATTTGTTGTGTGTGATATTGGTCCAAGTCAATTTGAACTATTTCACATTGTTTATCAACTTTATTTGTTTTGTGTGATATTGGTTCAAGTCAATTTGAAATATTTTACATTATTATTAACTTTATTTGTTGTGTGTGATACGAAAGCTGTAGATTTTAGATTATTTAGATACACTTGCTGAATTATTTTTATCCCCTGTAGCACTGCTATTTCAAATGCTTGAAGTAACTCTGAGATTGCTCTTTGATGGTTTTCTCTGGTGTGGGTGTTAAAAAAAACAACCTGTCATCCTTTTCGTCGCTGGCTTCTTGTATGCAGGATCTGATATTTAATATCTTCTAGAGATGATATTCCTTTTGAATATAAAATCCTTCATCTGTATTCTAAAAATTTTTTAAAAAAGGTCAGCAACATTCTTTGAGGTTGAGGTCATCAATTTGGATTTGAAGCTCATTTTACAATTTTTTATTCCATCTATCATTTAATGTTGTGGTTTTACTGTCACTCTTTTCCGTCCCACCGTGTTTATATGAAATAATAAAAAAGAGTGAGATGTGTCCTACAAAAATAATATATATATGTAATGATATTTTAAAATTTAATTTAATTCTAATTAATTTCCAAAGTTTTATCTTAATTCAGTCCATATTAACTTCGTTCTAAAATATTCTCTTATTTTCTGATTACATTCCACTTTTATTTTAATTAATTCAACAGAAACTTTGTAAAAATGTGTAAATTAGCGGTTCCCATGCTTCAAGTGAAGGGATAAAAAAATTGTAAGAGAATTCTTTTAAAAATGAATTCTTCCTAAGCGAATTCTTTTTAAAATACACCTATAATTTCCCTTACCTAAATCGATATGTGTAAAGAAATCCTTATCAAAATCTCATTGTATAAATAACTCGAAAAAAATATTTTTTCTCTCCTTTACGCTCTTCTGCCCTTGTATCGCTGGTGAATAGATGCTAATCCGTCATCGCTTCTTGTATATAAATTATGCCTCCCAGGATGGAATAAAAGCGAACTTAATAATTCAAAATGTCTTCTCTCTCTGTGACCACGACTCAACTTCAAAAATTATATGTTATATAATTTTGAATATATATATGCATTTGCTGGTTAAAATGAATAATTATGCTCATAAATGGTTTGTAACTATTTCTCATAATAAGCAAGATTAGCAATTTATAAAATTTATTCAGTGAAAGTGCGAAAGCGATTTCAGTACATTTTATTTACCTAATTCTCATTCTTTTCGTAAACGATTCCACTTCCAAGCGTGTCATCAATTACGTGTAAATTAAAAGAAAGTTAAGCTTCATTGACCTGCACCGGTGAGTAATTGATGTATTTTGCAATTCCAATTTCGCACTTTGACTTCTGTACCTGAATTACAAAGCAATATGACCACATTTTATTTACTTAACCTATAATGCGAGATTGAAACGGCGCTTTGAACTCGGTTTACCAAAAGCTTCTTACGTTTTACAGGATAATTTATTTATCTTTCAATTTTTTTTCTTTAAGGTTTTAGCTGCTATTATTCATTTTTTTTGTGTGTATATACCTTCTATCAAACATTCACGCTTAGCTTCATGAACAACTCATGCATATCATTTCGGCCAAACGATTTTCATGAGTCATTTTAGCTATTGCCAAATACGCAAGTATAAATTCTGGCTTTTCTGCCTACAAAAGCGTAAAAGTGAGTCAGCATGCCATCCGATTCAGTGATGTTTATTCTAATCATAGGTGTATTTAGTTGTGGAATATAAAATCTTTTTCTATTGTTTTCGAGTTGCAATGTCTCGGAGGGCCAGTTTTATTTATATGTAAAACGATATTACTTTCGAAGTTTGGGGAACACATTTCCGTGGGAATAGGTTATTCATAAATCGTGGTTTATGTCCAAAACGGGAGTTCCGCATGCAGAAAATGAGAGAGGTTTTAACCTGCAGTTTGAAATCGATTGTCCACTGTTTGAAGTGATTTATGATAGAAGAAAATAGTTCCGGTTGGAGGAATATGGAAATGTATTTATTTTGTTTTTGTCTGAGAGTTACATGTTCTCATGGTTTGCTTTATTTCGTCGCACTCATTTTATAAATTACTGGTCGCCTCTGGCAGCTATCTAGTTCACCAGAATTATTAGTTTCATTTTATATAGATAAATCATATAGATATAATTTAATGGCCATGATTACGCCGAATTGTCAGACATTTAAGTCTTATTATTTTAATTACATTACTAAGTTATTGAGTATGCGAATTTATTTAACCAATTTAACTGTTTTTGACGAGTATACTCGTCATGGAAAAAGTACATTTTGCTTTATGACGAGTTCATTCGTCAGGAGTAATGAGTAATGACAATTTGCAGTTTGAATTACAATTTTAGTAAAAAATCAAACATATTCGTAAATTTCAAAATGTTTAAAATATTTTGAGGCCAAGTCGAAATCAAAGGAACAAATGAAGGATTATTAATAATTATTATCAAAATACTCCTCATATAATATGAATTGTTTTTCTTAACTGTGTCATTGTATTGTATTAGTAATCTAATTTTTTTTATTTCTTTTCGTTCATATGCAAAAAAATATATGCCAGTTAAAGTAAATAAATAAATGTGATTATTGAAATAAAAGAATAAAAGTCATTTCATTACAATATAATTTCATATTACACATACTTATACATTATACAATATAATTTCATATTACACTTATTACACATTATATATTAATATTACACAGAAAAAGGTGGGGACCTGGCTTCAATTCATGACAGGAGATGTTTCCCAAGGGAAGGGTTGTACCGTGGCCGGTGATGGCCCTTAGGACTCAATCACAGTTCCCTCTAGCGTTGTTGTCGCGACGGTCCCATCATTCAGACTTTTCCATGTGCCTTCGGACGGGTCGGAGTAGACAATTTAAGGTTTGCAATTCACCAAGAACCATTAATGTTTGTATGAATAAATGCTGAAATTCCCCTTCATTCAGTGATTGTAATTATATCCTTATATCAGCCTATTTTAACATTGAGAGGGGAGGGGGATGTCAAATGACTTAGTGGCCGAATCTCAACTTTCAGAAGATTGCATGAATGAGACTTGATTCTTCCTCTGAAAAGAACATGTATGTATTTAACATATTTTAAATTTGTCTTAAGGAATTCTCTGAACGTTTGGCCATTAACAAATAGTTTACTTTAATATAAAATATTCATGCTCATCACCACTCTTCCTTCAAAACGGGAAGATATTGCTAGAATAATTAAACCATTGTTAAATTTGAAAGACAATTTCTAGGCAGCAAATATGTGCGATAAAAAATGGTCGAATTGTGAATCTCTGAATATCACTGTTTTAGATATATTAGACCAAAGAATACTAAACTCTTAAACATTACTAACCACTGAAAAAGAGTCTATAATGATCCACTTCGTTCTTTGAGCACAAAATGTTTTCTAGAGACTATTAGCATATGGTCTTTCCAAAATTTTATCAGCCAAAAAGCCGTATCACATTTTTTTTTAAATTGGGGAAAATACGTGTACATTCAATATACTGTTGAGACACCAAAAATTGACTCACGAATCATCAGTGAATTACGATCCATTGTTCAGAGATTCCTTATGTATAATATTCCATTAGCCATCTCGTGGAAGATCAATTAATCAACGGGTACCTCGAGGACGTATTAGCCATTAATTGGTCTAAATTATTGAAATTGAAAGGTTTATTACTCAGCCAGTTTTGATCGTAAAAGAGAGGAAAAAATTTCAGTTCAAAATATTATTGTACCAAAAAATATTTATCTAAATATGACTAAGAGGATCGAAGACTGTATAAAATTTAGATTTCTTGATTTTTCAGCAGCACAATTGCTGAACTGAAGCATCATAAAACATAAATAACGTCGTTAGAGAAAAGAAATATAGGTCTTATCTCTGACGACTTAAAAATTAGCCAATAGACCACGATTGTAGCTATTGTGGAAAAAATTATACAAGACACTTCAGAAATGCTCTTAAACATCAAAACATCGATTTTTTTTAATTTCTCCGGAGCTAATTCTTAAGATAAGAGATTAATACTTAAACTTTTAAGGGCAAAAAATTGTTTTCGAATTAGATAGCTTTCTTTTAACTGTAACTGTACATGGGCATTGCTAGCATCGAATTTGCTTTATTTTGTGCTGTAATTTTCGATTCAAAAAATTGTTTTCAAATTAGGTTGCTCCCTTTTAACTGCGACTGTACCCAAACATTGCTAGTATCGAATCTGTTTTATTTTCCGCTGTAATTTTCGATTCAATCGATCTAATCTTCCAATAGCATTTTAAAAACTCGAGTGTATGTTTGAAATTACGTCATTAATCTTTTCAGGGCGTCTATCGAATCGTTTAAACTACTTTTATGTTTTTAAGCTTCTCTGATCGTTGATTTCGTTCGACGAATCTTGTGGTTCGATTTCTGAGAACAGAATTGGTAGTTGCTGGCTTCGTTTTTCAGTTAATCGATCCTCCGACCGTATCACAAGTCCAATTAAAGGAAATCGTATGTTACAAAGAGCAAGCAACTGAGCTTGAAGGTGAAGTTTTTTTAAAAAGAATACGTGTAACAGCAAAGTTTCCTCTTATATATGCGTTTTGAAACGAATCCTACCACTCGAAACAGAAATCGTTTAGAAATATTTCGAAATAACAAAAATAATAATGATACCACAAAATATTATGTACGTATTTATAAAAATTATTTAATCATAATCATTTGGATGTTTAAATAACTTAAAGAATTTATAATATTAGCTGCATTTAGCGACCAAATTGTTCACCTAGATTATGGGCTTTTTAAGTGTAATAGAATTTTTTAAAAAATTACCTTGTTATTTAAAACGAACTGAAAAACATGAATTCATTTGAATTAATTAAAATTAGAAAGTGTATATATTATGTAATAAAAGCGAAAGTGAAAATTCTATTACGGAGGTAATGGTTGGTAACAACATGCAATTGAATATTTTGATGCAAGAGTTTGAAGTCCAACATAAACATCTAAAAAATGTATAAAATTGAATTAAACAATATTGTTAAAATTAAGGAATATTAATTATACTTATTGTTTCTGATGGCACTTGCCATAGGCAAACCCGCTGATTTGAAATCAACGATTTTAAGCCGAAAGGTTTTAGGTTTTAGGTTTTAGTTATATTAACGTCCCGTTTGAAGCAACACTTGGGCTATTTTGGGACGGACCTCGTAATTTTGAACCGCGGTCAGATGACGATTAAGCCGAAAGGGAACGTCTCTTATTTTAGTAGCGCCAACTAGGGCCAAGAGTACGATTTTGCTACTCACGCATCATATTCGCTTGTACAGCCCCTTTTTAAAGGGGGGCACATTTACACATCTCACAGATAGAACAAATGAAGGACAGCCATGCCCGAACCGGGACTCGAACCCGGGACGCCCAGATCTCGAGGAAGACGCGCTACCCCTATGCCAGGACGCCGGCATTATTATGCCTATTTAATGAAATCAATTTCATTTCCGTAATTTTTTTAATCTTAAAATGATACAAAGACAATTTCTCTGAGATAATTGTTTTGGAAGTTATTTACGTCACTTTCCATAGGCAAGTCAGTGATTTCCCATCTGGTGACGGTTAAGCCTATTTTTGCGCTCGATTAAACTTTCTGGGCTTCTTTCCTCTAACTAAATTGATTATTTTGTTGACACGGCGAATTCTTTCCAAAACATTTAATCATATTTTGCAGCTCCATCAATTAATTAAGCGAAGTGCTCAATTTAATGTAGCTGTAAATATATTCAATGAAGAAGTTGTGGTGGTAACTTCATAAGCCAGATAACAACTGCCGGACAAGAGTGTACAATTTTGTCTAGTGGCTTTGTTACTCGGCTATGAACCCTAACGTTGCGAGTTCGAACCTCATCTTGCACAAAGTCTAAAATTTGTACGTTATTTTGTTAATATTTGACTTTTGCCATTCTACAGTAAGTAATAAGGGTTATTTCTGTTCTACGTACGTTAGTGTTTTATATATATGGAAATTTGACATTATTTCAAATGGAAATCCACAATAATTAAAAAAATATAAACCCTGCAACGCTTCTCAAAACTCGGTGGACATAAGAGAACGAAATAAAGATAACTAATATAAAGATGCACCTTGAATTCAGGCTTATTGTTTATATGATCACTTCACACACTAGTGTAAAGTACCGAAAGACTAGACACTTTGGCGAGATGGCGACAGAAACTAAATTTAGTTGGTGCCGAGTGGCAACGTGAAAAAAGAAGCGTGGAGCGGAATGAGGAGGTTTGCGTGAAAAAGGAACACCGGAAGGAATAGCTTATTAAAATTTAAAATGTTTATGTTTAAATGTTAGTCTTTGTAAAGTTGCGTAATGTAGTGATCGTCCCTATGTGTCAAAAAAGAAATAAACCAATTCGGTTTAAAAATCTGCCTGTTTCTTTGGAATAACCAACGCTACCATATTACACTAGAGTGGTATGAAAATTTGGAGAAGGCATACTGGCTATGGTCAGATATCTTACCATATTATGATATCTGATCTGAAATATCTGTAGTATAGTTTTGAGTTGTGGTGATCTGACAATAAATCTTCGGGACCAGGGAAGACCAGCTTTGAAACTCAATTGATGATCCTCGTGGAGTTAGTTGGATGCATGTTAAATCGTGGATCGAATGCCCTTTAACTGGTGCGGTGTAGAAGTTCGGAGAAGAAAATGCATGTTCTGGTTTAAACATATGATCATGGTTCAAAATTGAGAGTTCCATCCTAAAATAGTCTGTGTTGCTTCTTATGAGATGCAAGTATAAGAAAGTAAAGAATAATAAGATATAACCGATGTGTTAATAAAATGAAATGTTAAGTACCCAAATTAAATCAAAGCAAGACACTCATAAATGTGTCTCAAATTTGTAATATTTTAAATTTTTGCTTTAGATAGATACATTTCATATGTGTTTTTTTTATTTTACGTTGAATTTCATGCACTTTTAAAGCTGTCCATGAAACAAAATATTCGAAATTGTGGATAATACATCACCGTCATTCATGGATATGAGCATCATTGACTGGAATATGGTTTAACGATTTTTAATTTAACGATTTTTACATAAATTGAGAAAATCGTTTGGCACTTGAAAAATGAATGAGTAAATTGAATCAATTATTATTGTTTGTTATTTAGATTAGAGTAATTTAGTACTCTATGATTTCTATAAAATCTTTACTCATTTCCCATCTTTAGATTTAAAAAAAAATTATATCTGATCCAAAATAAATCTATTACTAAACAAAAAGTTTTGCTTGTTTTTATTATTTTTTTAGTATTATTATTGTTTCGATACCTTAGTTTTTAAATTGAATGCCAAATTATTGGAATTTTACCTTTTACAAACCTTGTTCCACCTTTTAGTTTTCCCTGAAACGCACTTACTTTTTCACTTCACTTTAATTATGTAGGCAGAACTTTCCTTTTAGTTTTTTTAAAGCCTACTCATGCTGTCTAGGGCGTTTTAAAAAGTGGCTCATTATTTCAGTCGGATCTTATTTTAGACGATTTATCAACAAGTTTGTGGGCACTGTGCATCATTGTTTCTTTTTAAAAAAATATACCACACGTATCTTTCCGGTTACATCTGTCACGTTTTTAATTAGTGGGAAATGAAAGGGGGGAAAAACCTACAAAATGGCGTCAGTTGTATCTCCTGCTCATCTTTTTTTCATTCTCTTTTGCATAGTAGCCCAATTACCGCCTTCCTTTTGACTGCTTTCTCGTGTGATGTCCATACGACTCTCGCTCTGGTCTTGCCGAAAATGTGTGGATCGACATTGTTTCATTGTCCAGTGCTTCCGCAGTTTTCTCTGCAAACTTCTGTGACCTTCGAATACTTTTATTGTTTATGTTTTTCTGTGAACAGGAAACTGCACCTGCCCACAAATGATAATTTTTCTTCTCTCTCTTTTTAAGGTGTAGCATCGGTAGTCGCATCTGTATTGATTCTGGTGTTTCCTTTTCGCCTCTTTATTCAGTTTTGTCTTTATTTTGTCACGCCGTGTATGGTGATGCGTTATCTCAGTGGTATGCCGTTTAACTATTTCTTTTTAAAAAAAATAATTGGTGGAAATTTGTTACGCCTGTACTATAAAAATTGTTTAAATTCCCCCTTCCCCTATTTCAATCTTGATTGAGTCTGCAAATATTCATTACGATTCTAAAGTTAGAAAATAAACAACTGAAGGAAACCGTGATTCAGATAACTAAAGGAACATTTTATTTATATATATATAATCATAATTTTTTAAACAAATGCGTGGCCGAGAAGAGATGACACTTTCGAATTTTAAACATTGCTTTTATTCCATCCCGAGAGGCATCATTTATGTGCAAGAAGCGATGAAGGACTAGTCTCCGTTCACCATTAATATGAGAGCAGAAGAGAGTAAAAGAGGCAAGAGAGAGAAAATATTTTCCCCAGTGTTTACATACCGTGAGATTCTGATAGAGATTTCTGTACACATGTCGATTTAGATAAGGGAAATACAGAGATCTTTTAAGAAGAATTCCCTTAGGTGGATAATTTTTTATCCCTTCACTCGGAGCGTGTAAAAGTCCAGATGTAAGCATTTTTACAGCGCTTCTGTTGAATTAATTAAATAAAAAAGGTGGAATGGGATCAGAATATAAGAGAGCATTTTAGAATGAAGTTAATATGAACTAAATTAGGATAAATATTAGGAAGTTAATTAAGTTTAATTTAATTTAGATTTTAAAATATCATTACACACACACATGTAATGATATCTATAAATCTAAACTAAATCCTAGTTAATTTCCGAATTTTTATCTTAATTTAACCCTGTTAAATTAATTCTGAAATGTTCTCTTATTTTCTAATCAAATTACACTTTTTTTGTTTAATTAATGCTACAGAAGCTCTGTAAAATGCTTAAATCAGTGATTCTCACGCTCTAAGTAAAGGGATAAAAATTTGTCGATGTAAACAAATTCTTTTTAAAAGAATTTGTTAGATCCCTATAATTCCCTAACCTAAATTGACACATGTAAAGAAATCTTTATCAGAACCCCACAGTATATAATCATAGGGAAAAATATTTCGTTGGCTCTTTTCTCTTTTCGCTCTTGTGTTATGATGTAGATTGACGTACTCGTCGCTTCTTGTTAGTACATAAATTATGTCTCCCGGGATGGAATAAAGCGAAGTTTAAATTTTTCAAAGTGCCTTCTCTCTCTTCGTCCACGACTCTGCTTCAAAAATATGTATTTTATATATATAAAACTTCAGAAGTAGGTTTTTTTTTGTGGGGGGGGGGGATTTCTCTCTAAACTGGACGCACGCAACCACTGATAACTCTTGTACTCATAAATTTTTACATGAAGTGAAAATTTATTAAATAAATATAGTGACTAGGATTAGATAACTCTGACATGACTTTATATATATATATATATAATTAGGAAAAATAACATATCAGATTCTCAGTCTCAGGCACTGCTTCGGATTCGCTAGTTTTTATTCCATATAAAAATTCATGCCCCGTATATACATCGGCACTATCACCATAGTGCACCACCTGCACTATCATCATTTCGAAGAAAACTGAAAACTCTCGAAAATACAACTTTACTGTATATTATCTATGGGAAAAAGTCATGCCAGAGTTGTCCAACCCCAGCTACTATATTTATTTAAAAATTTTCACTTCATGTAAAAATGTATGACTACGAGAGTTATCAGTGGTTACGTGCCTCCAGTTTAGAGAGAAATCCCCCCCCCCCAAATACTAATTAATTGTTCTTTCTCAGTGAAGTAAAATATCGACAGCATTCCTCAGCCACAACTTCTTATGTCTCGTAACAAAAAAATATTTTTTATAGAAATAATAATTTTTAAAAAAATTATTTGTTGATCAAGTATTAAAGAGTTTGATAGAAAAGGATTTTGTGAGAATTTTATTTGATGGTAATATTTTCCTATGCTACCGCAATTTGGGTGCACGATTTGAACACTATGTTCTATTCCATAAAACAGACAATATATTTGAAAGAATTCCATTTCTCTGTTTTTTAATTCATTTAAAACAGTTATTTATTTGATTCTGCTCAAATATTGATAATTCCAACTGCTAAAAACTCGCAAAATAAATTTGAAAAGTTGATAATTGAAGGGAAAAGAATAAATTCCTATCAACAAGTCATTTAATTATTTATTAATATTTAATTTTATTTATTATTATTTATTAATATTTTTATTATAATAATATAATATTAATTAAACAATAATAATATAAGATAATATTAATAATTAATATAATAAATAATATTTTATTATTTATTATTAATTTTTTAATTATTAAATGACTATCTTGTTATTCATTTAAATTTTTAAAAAATCCGTTAAAATATGTGATTTGTTTTGTATTTTTTTATTTAAATTTTTTTTTTTTGTTAGTAAAAAAAAAAAAAAAATCTCCGGCGGGAAACTTCTTTTTATCATACTCTCTACATTGTTCAGATAAATAAAAAGGCTAAATCGAGATAATTAAACGAATAAGTAATTCTTTAAAATAATCCTATTCGAAATGACTCGCCAAACACATCTACCAATAAAAATAATCCGAAATTTAGAGAAAATGTATGAATAAAAAATGAAACATTAATTTATTTTTTGTAATGTATTTTGCAAGCCGAATTTGGCAACTGATTTGGTTTGGAATATTAATTTTCTTGACTGTCGGATTGTTAATTTGGAATACATATATTTAAACTTTCGCCTCGTTGTGCGTGCAAATTAAACAGTGTGTATACTACAAAACAAAAGCAAAGCTGAAAATCCCACTTCTAGGTATAATATCCAAAGAAAGCGGTATCTTATCTTAATTTTAACAATGGCGATGGCACGGGTTGAAGAGTTTGATGGAACTATGAAATTAGTTTGAATTTCATCATAACAATAAAAAGATTGTTATAGATCGTGTAACAAATAAAACTGTTGAAAAAACTGATTAAAATCAGAGAAAGAATTTACGAAAATGACATTGGTATCTTAACAAGTTGATTTTTTTTTTGTAGGTGTATATGATTTAAGATAGTGTGAGAATCAATTTTCCGTTCGATAATATTTCGGAAAATATAGCTGAAAATCATAAAAACTTGTTTGAATTTTAATCAACATATCTTCTGTTAATTTTTGGACCACGAAAAGTCGTCTGCCACCTTTCTACACCTTCGAGGATGCTTGTTCGAAATTTCATCCATATCGGCCAAAAACTGTCGATTTGTATAAAAGAACATAGAAATCAACATTCATCTTTATATATAGAGAGATATAGATAGATTTCATAAATCATTAACAATGAATGCAACATTGATACTTTTTTTAAAAAACTTTTTTCGTATACATAGTATATAAAATACAATAATCGTCAAAAAATTCGAACTGGAGATTTTGAAGATTCGCCGTATTTTAGACTTCCCTAAGTTCGAAAAACACATTTTGGGAAAATGTCTATCTGTCCGTGACAAATGCTTCGAGCTAGACATTTGTAATTTGGTAAACAGTCTTTACACTAATTTTGAAGATTTCCATCAAATTTTGAGCTACATCTGTTCTGAAGAAGTCCGTTTGTTCGAATATAAATTAACACAATGATTATAAAACAAAAACATCTAGATAAATAAAATTCTGTACAGAGATTTAACATCTATAGTGTAGACATCTAGCAAATTTTCAGCCTGATCCAACTATGGTTTGATTGTCTGTCTGTCTATACTTTCAGGAGCAGTAAACGCGATAATATAAAAACGCAGTGACTTAAATATCTATGGTATTGTGACTACAAGTGCAGTTTTGTGTCAAATCTTTCTTCCAAATGGCTCAGAAAAACGCGTCTAAAACAAGAATTCTATTTTCGGATACTTTTAACGGCATGGCAGGGATAAATAGCCAAATAACTCGCTAAGGATGACACTATAAATTCAATAAAAATCATGCCAAAAGTTGATATGTCGTAACTATTGTACGCCAATACCATGGAAGGCACTCTTCGGGATAACACCTTATTAGAGAGTTTTGTGGTGACCCGCTGTTTTTTTTTTATTTTGTTTTGTTTGTATGTTTCGCACAATGGATTGAATATCTTATCGCTGATAAGTGACTCATAAAGCTTCGTTTATAGGAAAAAATTTCTTTAGTAGTACTGAATGCTTTGAACTTTTATCAAAAGTTGTAAGAAGAAATATTATTGAAAGACTACTTCTATTCTGTCTGTTTAAAAACATCACTATAAAACGTCTGAGTAATTTTACAGTTAACTTCAAGGCTGTTTAAAGATAAAACTGGCAAGAAAACGAGAATAAAGCATTTATTTAAAAGCCTGTCGTTTTTGAAATTCAAATGATATACTGGTACACTTGAATTTCATTTAAAGTGAGTGGATTGTAATTAAGTATTTTCATCTCAGATTTAGTCTGCTGTTCTTTCTACATTTGAAGCTCGAAAAATACAGGAGACTTAAAACTTTCTGATTAAAATTTTTTTAAACTATTTTGCTATCATTTCATCAAGATTCAGTGTGTTATTCTGCATTCAATCGAATAAAAATAATTGTATTTCTTCTCAGCTTTTAGGCATAAATTTATAAGCCTTCTTCTTCTTTTAATTATTTACCTCTTCATTAAATTGTCGTTAAAATATATTAAAAGTGGTTAGAGCGTTATCTCAGTCACAAAATTTGAGGAAAATTATTTTCCTACAAAATGGAAAATCTTTATTATACCTGAATGTTTGTGAAAGACTTACTGCGATAATATTATATATCAGTAATAAGAAGAAAATATTACATCATCTTTTGTTGTAAAACGTAAATAACTTTCTAATTATCAGTTACATATCTACCTTATTATTGTTGCTTAATTTATGATGATTCATACATATATATAATAGTTTTAACTACTATGAATTTCTTTGTTATTGTAATTTTAAAATAAAGATAATTATTTCAAAATAAAATTCAATTACTTTTAATAAAGTGGAATTATAGTATTATATTTACAAATATTTACATCGTTGATGTAATATTGTTGTCATCTTTCATAAACATTGATTCGTCATTCTTAAATTTAAAAGAAAAAAAGGATCGTCAGATTGCTATCTGCATCATAATAATATCGTCTGCTTTTAGAAATCTCGTTTCCTAAATTCTTGTGACTCGTGCTACGGCTGTTGTTGTCATTTAATATAAAACGTTGCTTGGCAGTCGTTTAGCGCATTGTTTCTTAAAATGCATATCATCTCAAAAAGACGGAGTGTTCGATTATCTTCTGTGTTTGGCGCATTTTATATTAGGCTTCCTAGTACAGACTTTGTCCCTTCTTTTTAGATTTAAAATATAATTTTGATTTAAAGACTATATGCCAAATTTCTTTTATCTAAAGCGTTATCTATTCCTTTTTTCTATCATCCAAATCACGCACTTGCGAATAAACAGATGAACGAAATCTACAATTTTAATGTAAATTATAAACAAAATTTCAAATTTTTGCTTCTTTAAGTTTTCATATTCATATTCAACTAGACAGATATAATTCCAAAATCAATTTCTCTGACTTAGGGATATTTAAAACGCTGATATCTTGAGATCGAATTTTTCGACGTTAATAATACATTAAAATACCGTTTATACATCTCTCTATTGTTTCATCAAAGTTCCTCTTCATTCATAATATTGCGATAGTAAAATAGTGCGTTTACTTGATTCAAAATTTCGGTTACCTTTCTAATATTCGTAAAACTTATTTCTCTCTTCCTGTTAAGGAGAGGGATAGGAGCGTTTCATTCATTTCTTCCGTGCTATTTAAATAATTTAAATGATAACAGGATTGAATGTGAAGAAATTGAAATGTCCTTCTTCAAACGCATTCTCAAAACTTAAGTGAAAAATCATTCAGTGAGTTTAATTCGATCCACAATGTTGCATTATATTAATCGCAAAATATAATTTTAACACTTACAGAAAATTAGCATGCCAAACGACAGTTTAACTTTTTGTTTTATTAAACTCATTCTTACAAACGCATACATCTATACTTATAATAAAGCTCAATGTGTGTGTGTGTGTCGACGCTCTACAGCCAGACCATTCAACCTACAGCTATCAAATTTGGCACGTGTATACCTTGGAGGCCGGAAATGTGCACCTGGGAGTTATTTTTTCGAATTTTTAATTAGAATTTTATTTATTTAAAAATTAAGCGAAATTTTGGCGTTTTTCTGCTATAAATTCCGAAAATACTACCGCACAAAAAAGATTTTTACATCAAGTTAAAAATCAAAAATTTATCTTTTAAATGATACCAATGTTTTAACAAAATTAAATTTCTATTTTTAATAAATTTTTAAATAAATATTTTAACTATATTTTTCAACAATTTTTTTCGTACAAAATATAAATAAAACTTAAGCTGCACGAGCACGTTTTGCATTCATGGGGAAAAATTAGCTTTTTTCAAAGTGTTGCCATCACATTGATTAAAGTTCCAATTAAAAATAAATTAAATCTTTTTGGAAATGAAATCTGCAAAAATATAATTTTCGGCACGTGTCTGTAGGAAATGAAACAAATATGAAATATTATTTTTTCAAAAAAATTATTTTATGTTCTTTTACACTCTCTATATTATTAATCCAATAAATCAGTTTTATTTTAAGGCAAGTTTTGTTTAATATGAACAGGATAATCATTCAAATCAGGGCAACACAGCTAATTTGTAAACCTTTAGTAAGACACCTTTAGTAAGATCTGCTAAAATGGTCTAAATGGAAAATGATTATATTTTATGTAACTTGATTCAATAAATGCCCTAATAAATAACGAATTTTTGATTTTACATTAAGCTTCCGCTGTAGAAATCACGATTAACAAAATGTTCTTGAAACACTAATATTTTAAATAAAAAGAGTTAATTTCCAATCAACTAAATCAATCACTTAACCTGACTGCTTTATGAAAATTTGAATATCACTATTCAATAAAAAAAGGATAATTTCAGATTTTTAATCGATCGTTTCAAAAAAAATGCGCCAATCAGCACGCAGGTTAATTGGCCTAAGATTATGAAAATGTTGAGTTTTTCTAAATTTTTAACATTCAAAACTTCATAATTAAGTCTTAGTTGATCGTGGAAAATAGAAACATTCATTCATTTATTTAAAATTTGGTGTGTGCAGAATATTTCTCAGAATATGATACCTTACTGCATTAAATTTAGACTTCATAATTTTTGAAATATATTTATAGGCCGGAACAAAATATTATTATTGATTTCATTTCAATCCTTTTGAAAGCAAAACTAAAAATTGAATTTTATGCTGAATCTGAGAAATTTTTGTTGAATTATTCTTTGAGATATTACATAAATTATGAAAAATATTTTGTAGTTCACATAATATTTAAATACCGAGCGATTCTGTTTTTAGTACTCATATTCAATAATAATAATTAATAAATAAATAGCAATAAAGATGATAAATAAAATAAAACGCTTGGTTTTATTAAAAAATATTTTTATATTAATTGCAATTTCATCATTTCCACTTTAAATTAAAGGTGAAGTTTTATCGGAAATGATAACAAATTAGCAAAATATATATAGTAAATTGAACGAAACGGTCTAAACAACAGTATAAGTTTGGTATGAATATCAAAATTTAAAGATTAAAAATGTTTTGTTTGAGAATCTATTAAGAGACCAGTTACTTAAAATATTTAATTGAAAATTGTAGCGAGCGGTAATACTGGCGAACCGGCTGGTCGCCAAAGGCGGCTAGTTATCTATAAAAAAAGAAATACGTAGTTAGAACTCGAGATATGTAATAAAAATATGATTTTTTCACGTGTTTGAGCATTTAATTCTAATATTATTTTGTAATAATATACTAGTACTGATTTAAAGCATTAAAATTATTATTTTTAAATGAATTTGTATTAATGATATTACATTTGTAATAATCGATGTTTTTATTATAATTTCAATTAAGAGTCTTTTACATTGAATGATTATTATATGTGCTTTATGGTGTTTTATTATATTTTCTCTTTGGAAATTTCGTGCACGAAAAAATAAAAACGGGCGATTTGTAAATATTGTTTATGCCCTCTTAATCAAAAATAAGGCAGCCTTAATTTTGTGAAATTTATTTCTTTTATATTGTCGCATAATGAACGTTCTATGAAGTTGTATTGCGCGCCATTTAAAATTTTATGGCCTGTTTTCAAAAATGTGTAACTATCACTTAGAATTGCTTAACTTTAATGTTTGCAAAACCAGTTTTATTTAAGTGCCTTGAGTCATGGAAAACTCCATTAAAGATAAAGCAATTTTCTACGAATTAGTTAGAATCATCCCATTGTGGTTAGAAGAGCCATAGAGACGAAACCTTGCGTTGCAGATGGGCATTACCATTGTTAATTGTATTTACTTCTGTTCACCAAAGTGGAAGTACACGTAATTTTAAAAGCTCCCATGACTCTCGAAAGTGCATCATCTATTCTTTTATCAAACCTTTTGATGTAATAGACGATGTTTAAAATGCTTTCCATTGTGAATGTTTCACATGATCGCCTTCGCAAAAGTGCGATAGGTAAATGTTCTTCGTTAAGATTATTTTTGGTCTTGATTGGCCTTTTAAGAGGCCAAAAGACTGCAACAAAAAAGAATCCAAGGTGATTTACCTGGTGTTTTTACTTTCTTTGTTGCTGCTTCTCCTGTTATCTATCTAAAGTGAATTTTGTGTTTATGCATTTCGCAATGCATTCATTACTTTCTTTCTATCAT
Source organism: Argiope aurantia (assembly GCA_026543865.1). NCBI lineage: Eukaryota > Metazoa > Arthropoda > Arachnida > Araneae > Araneidae > Argiope > Argiope aurantia. The sequence goes on from JAPMOR010012866.1 coordinate 53,351, forward strand.
GATTCAACTAATTATATAGCACTATGTTGTAAGTGTTGTTCGCTTGTCTTCATATCACAACTTCAGCATCTGCTGAAGGGATTATTAAGATTTTCCAGATCACCTGACCTTGGGAGAAGACATGACCTTTATCCAAGGTCTCTAACCGTTGATCAAGTCTTTGTTCGGCGTCTCTATTTGAATCGCGTGCTTTATTTTTTGATGGTCATTGATGTTAATGTTTCACAAGAAGCACGTGGAAGAATTCATATTTAAAGAGACTAACTATATTGAAAGAGTGTTTAAATACTAGTATCTAATGTTTAAATACCGTTTAAAAGCTTCTTTGCCCGTCTATTTGAAATTCGATATGTAAGGTAAAGGGGAGGGGTCCCACATACGTTTAGGGTGGTGTCCATTTTTTTTATCATAGCCGATACAATAGTTACAGTATTTTATGTGCCTACGTGAAAATGTAGCAATGGTCTATTTGCCTCTGTAGGTCTGAGCTGTAATCTGTGTGGCTATGTAGTGTTTTAACAGTGGTTTGTGTGCTTTTGTAGTGTTGTAACAGTGATCTGTGTGCTTTTGTTATGTTGTAAGAGTGTTCAGTATATCTGTGTAGGGTGGTAGCAACAGTGTTTTATTTGCCTGTGTAGTGCAGTAGTAGTGCTCTATGTAAGACAATGTTATGTTGCTCATGTAAGACAGTAGCAGTGCTTAATGTGTTTTTGCACGACAATAGTAGTGTTTTATGTGCCTATATAGGACTGTATTAGAATTTTATGTGCCTATGTATACACCTTAAACTGTAAAGCCGTTGGCGTTTTGCCAGTATCTATTCTTACACCATTGTCATTAGAAGAAATCAGTTCGTGTGACATCAGTTACATATTAAACATATATGCCCTTCTTGCATTGTATTGTGAAGATTTTTTTCCCCTTTTGCAAACTGCTCTATGGATTCTATTCGGCTTTTATGGATTTTTGAAGTGAAATTTTTATAACTAGATTTATGAATCAGAAGAAATTGCGGTGGAAATATTAGTGAAATCCAGACATGTTCTTATATGGCTGAAATATACTTATTATTCATATAATTATGCTTTACGAAATTAAATTTAAAAAATATGAAAATATTAGTGAATGAAGTACGGAATTTTTTAGAGTTTATTTACTTAAGATAGTGATTTGTTTGAAGTTTTCTTTGTAATTAAAAACTATTTAGAATTGCATAATTTAAATAAAAATAATCACTTTTACACTCTATCGAACAGAATAGTGACAGTGAGAAGAAACAAGATATTTGACTATTGACGATGAAAAGATTATTCAAATAAGAAGAATAAATACTTCATTTAAATGCATACTTTTTTTTGTTTGTCATTCTTTAGAAATTGTAAGTCGACAATAAGATTCTTAGATTAAAAACATGAATTAAAGATTAAGACAATGAGATTTTTTTTTTAGTTCACCGAAGATGTGTTATCTCTTCTTGGTAATCTCGGCTTCGGGACCGGACTTTATAGGTTTGAGACTCGATTTCACGGTAGAACCATCATATATATTATCAGTAATACGTGCACTTAACCTAAACGAAAAGTAATTTACTTTTACATTTCATCATGCCGATAAGAAATTTCTCCTTTACTTACAACTTGTCTTCTATAAATGACACTGTGTAATATTTTATAATAGTATTAAAGTGCCATTGAGTATATAATTGTAATAAATTAAACATATTTTATTTTATGTCATTGACCTTTCCCTGGTCCCTTTTTTATTATTATTATATTGTTATTAGTAGCTTCCGTGCGGTCATAACCAGTTCCTGCTTTTAATAATTTAATAACTTAATCGTGATCAGGAATAATAAAGCTACTTAACTGACCGATCAAAGCGCGGTTTTGTTACCTCTTGAACTCATATGCTACTTTTTAGCTTATTATGAATGAGTATTTGAAAAACAAACATGACTGACCATGACGACCAGCTTATTTCTATGAATAGCATTAATGACACATACTCTACATAAGTAAACCAAACAAACGATTTAAATCTACATACACCGCATATGTTCACTTCTGCATAAAGAGGAACCCCATAGCTTAAAAATCGTCTGCGCTAGGAAGAACCAACCTCTTGTTGCAGAATGACCTAACCGTTACATGTGCCGTAAGCTGTTAGCGATCGTCTGAACGTCATTATGAGATTTGTTTTATTTTTTAATCTTGCTTCACATCTTAAGGCTCATGTCGGCTCTTTTATTATTATTATTTTTTAAATCTCTCTTTTGACGAGCTAAGAATAAAAAGGATTGTCTGCTGCGGAGGCCATTTTTCTCTTCGGGGATGGAAAGGGGGATGAAAAAAAAGTAATGCTAGCCTTGAGCGGATTAAGACGAGGCCTTTTTCACGCTCACCTGAGAGCCAAGGCCACACTGCCTCCCTCCTGCCTTATCTTCAGACGATTTATTTCAAAGATGCGTGTGTGTTGGGAGGTTATTTTGCGCGTTACCGTTCGTGCCTTTTTTATTTCATTTTTTTGGATTTTTATTTTTGAACGATCCTCCAACGTCTTCTTGAGTTTCTCTTTGAGGTTACCGAGTTTTCAGGTGTTCTTAGGTTAAGTGACGTAGATTTTTCCCTAATGCGAAGGAGTGGTGCGACTTGAAACCGTTAAAAAAATACCGGCATGGATTTGATGTATATGTGGATTTTTTTTTAACACTGGAAGAACTTGTTCTTGATGACTTCTGCATAAATGTGGAGAATATACTGCTCTGTCCCTTTGTAAGTTGTGGCTTAGTCATGCAATGTATATTTATAATTTATTATACATTTGATCCCCATGTTTTGCAAAGTTATACTTTAGATTTATATTTTTTTTCGGATTTATATTTGTTAGATTTATATTTTTACGAACTGAATTTCGTATAATTAAATTTAGAATATTTTATGTCCAATTTTACCAACTTTCAACTTCAAAATGATATTTCGTTGTAACACTTGTTTATATAAAATTTAAGTGGGTCCCTTTTCAAAGTCCTGTTAAAACTAAGAAAAATGAAAGAAAACTTTCATCTCTTTTTTTATTTTCTTAACACAAACATAATTGGAGGATCACGTGGCGAGTGCAACTACTTTGTCTAAAGGATCAAAGGCATAGTCTTGTTTTTCAAACATCATGAGCCAATAAAATTTAACTTCCAACTAATTCAAAGCATTATTTAATTTTACTGCACACATTTAGCCTTGATTAGACGCGCCATGAGTTGTTGAAAGAAATAATTAAATATTTCTTCTCACAGTAACTCGCATCGGAATTGAAACTTTGCCAACAAACTGATGTTATGATTTTTAGTTTGATTTTCCAAGTCTTTATTCCCTTCTAAAAGTAAAATAATCATTAAAAAATGTGATTTTATTCAGAGATATTATGATAATCGAACTATGTATCTGTTATTTGAAACTGCATTTATAAATATGATGTTATTAAGGCGTGCGAAGGATTTAGAGAAGGCTATTATCAGAGGCAACTAAAGTTTATAATATGTAAAAAACTGTCTGGCACTATTTCAACGATGAGTGATGTAATAATATGAGTTTCTAAAATTTTTAGGACTATAAAAATTGACTCTGCGACATTTAATTTCTTCTTTTTTAATTAAAGAGTTTTATTGCACAGATGGCTGAATCATGTGCATGAAACTAAATTATGCTTAAATATATTCATTGTTACTTTCTCGTAGACGTAGTATAGAGAAAGTGTTGTAATCGTCAAAAAATTCGAATTCGAAATTTTGAAGAATCTCCACATTTTAGACCTCACCGAGTTCTAAAAACACATTTTTGGAAAATATTCGTCTGTCTGTGGTAAATATTACACAAAAACGCTCTAATCTAGACGGGCGAAATTTGGTATATGTTCATTACACCAAATTTGTAGATTTCTATCAAATTTTGAACAAACCTGTACAGAGGAAGTCTGTTTGTCCGGCTGTCTGTAGCTTAACACTATAACTACAAAACAAAGGGACCCAGAAGGATAAAATTTGAGATCCATATTTAACATCTATATTGTAAATATCTACCAAATTTTGGGCAAAATCCAAAGAGGGGTTGACCGTCTATCGATCTGTATTTTCAAAAACATGTAAGCATACTAACTTATAAATGCAGTGACATAAATACATCAAATTTGGTATGGTATTTTGTGATTACAAATGTAGTTTGGTGTCGAATTTTTGTTTCAATCCGTTGAAAAAAACGGGTATAAAACACGAATTCGATTTTTGGATACTATTAATCGCATGCCAGGGATTAGTCGCCTATAAACTCGCCAAGAATCACACGATAGGTTTAGTAAAAATGCTCAATTCATATCAAAGGGTAATGTTTCTATTGTACGCCAATACCATGCAAGGCGTTCTCTGGGTTATTGGAGAGTATGCGATAGTATTTGGACAGACTATTTCCGCTGATTTTTAAATGCATTAAAATGATTGTCAAGATTATTTGAGTGTGGCGTTACATCGCCAATCTTTCCTCGTATTGTGAACTTGAATTATGTTTACTTGTAGTGATCCATTTTTTTTTTATGTAAGCAGAATTATGCTGTTATTAGCAAAAATTATAATAGATTGGCTTAACATTCACTTGATCATTGCCTCAAAAGTCACCGTTCATTTTGACCCGGACAATGCATTTGAGTTGGTACCTCGTTTACTTTATGACACTAGTTGTGGAGATGTTCGAACCATTCCAGTTTTATCTTATATAAGTGTCATAAATAAATATTTGGCGAAATCGAACCTACTTTTTAACGAAAGAAAATAAAGAATTTTTTTCGTATATGTATGAGATAAGATAGGAAATACCTGTATTGAATTCTCGGAAGATTATTATTATCCGCCTTTTGTGTTTGTATTTATAAACTGAGAAACCCATAAGCCATTATTTATATCTCTTTCGAATGATAATTATTTATCTTTTACTAAAAAACAGGTGTTTCCAATAAAGTATTTACTTTTAGGGTTTTTATGATTATTATGTAGTTGCCAAATTTATGGAATTGGGAAGTGGATGAAAAGAATGAAAAGTGAATCCATGATAGTTTGAAACAAGAGCTCTCATTGTTTACCCTATTATCTATTTGTATCAATGCTATAATCGCGGAAAATTTTATTGCTTTATTTGGAAAACATGAGTTCCAAATATTCAATAACTTTTTCAGATTTATTCCTGGTACAAACAGAGAAGAAATTAAAGCTCTTTGAATATCATCTGTATTACTAGAATACTAGGTAACTAGTATTCTAGTAATAGTAATAGGTAACTATTACTATTACTAGAATAGCTAGTAATAGTAATTAGTAGGTACTAGTAGTAACTAGTAGGTACTGGTATTTGTCATTTCTTCTGTTTTGGAACAATGTTTAAAAATTTAAGAGAGAGAAGTTTGAATTAAAACTAAATGAAATTTTATTCTGTAGCTCAAGTTGACTAGTGGAAGTCTACATTATATCTTGATTCAATACATGTTTCTGCACGACTGGAGGCTATAACAAGAACCCACTAGATTAAAATAATAGTACGTCATATTGATTTTCATTTCAGATACACGGAATACTGTTAGTGCTCGCTTCATTGCACTGAGACGGCCACTTTTCGAAGATTCTATCTCACTGAGGGCTGAGACGCGGAAGGAAGTGCGCATTTCTGATATTTATTTTATTTTTAAATGTAAGCTTTTCCTCCTTTTATCTTTCTTCTGGCCCCTATTTTGACGAATTAAACTCATCCTAACGCATGCGCAAAAGTGCGGAGGGTTTTAGAATCCGTCGGCAAACAGTACTTATGTTTAAAAAAAATTTTTGTTCAAATATGCTCCACAAATTTAGCTCAATTATACAAGAAAAAAAAAAGCATTTCAGGATTTTTACTATAATGATATATTTTTAAGTCAACACGCCCCCCCCACACACAATGATATTTTAAAATCTAATTTAAATTTAATTGTTTTTCAATGTTTTGTCTTAAATTAGCGCATATCAACTTCATTCTAAAATATTCTCTTATTTCCTGATCCCATTCCACTTTTTCTATTTAATTAATGCAACAAAGCTCTGTGAAAATGCTTTAGTCAGCGGTTCCCATGCTCCGAGTGAAGGGTTAAAATGCTGTCCAGCTAAGCACATTCTTTTAAAAGATCTCTATGATTCCCTTACTTGTGATTAACATTTGTTAGAAATCCCTATTAAAATCTCACAGTATATATTCGCAGGGATAAAGTTTTCATCGGCTTTCCCTCATTTCGTATTGTGTCGTTCTGTGTTGTGCTCGTCGCTTCTGCTTGTGCAAAAAATCATGGCTCCCGGAACGGAAATAAAGCGAAGTTGAAAAATCGAAAGTCTCTTCACTGTCTTCGAAACTGCCTTTTACTTTAAAAATTATGCTTACACACACGCGTCCCCCCCCCACACACACGCACATGAAGAAATGATGTGATTTAGTAAAATATCGTTTTCCTTCTGATTAAATCCTGATTTGAAGTAAGCCTGCTAAAGGGCTTTAAACAATGGAAATCTTGTGAACAATGAAATTTCACCCTTTTTTTCCCCCCAAACTTTCAAAATCAAATGCATATTGACTAATTTTAATTTAATCTTTCTATAAGTACTTTTAGATAGTACTTTTTGGTGAATTGAAATAACAAAACTCTGAATAGCAGATCATTTCCTTAAAAATTGGTTTCAGTATATGCGCACAAGTGAATGCACAATTGAAACTTAAAAGTAATTTTAAAGAAAGTATTTTAAAAAATTTCAATTTTTTTAACGCCATTTAATAATATAATCGGAAATGTTTTTTTTTAATTATAAAGTTTAGGATTATTAAAGGGTCATTTTATAAGAATTCGGAGAGTAAATTTAAAAAAAATCACAGTTATAAAATAATATAATATAAAACTTGCAAATGGAAATTAATTAGAAATATTACTAATGTTCTTAAATTAATTGAAAGAATACTTGATTTTAATTAAAATAAATCGTATTGTACGATCTTTATAATTTAACAGAAGCACAAAATTAAATGTTTTTCAAAAATCGAGGGAAAAAAAAAATTCTCGAGGGCTCTTGACTTCCTAGAGCTGTAGGGCTCCTAGACAAATGTCTTACTTTATATATTTATAAACGTGATCTGAAGTTGTATATATAAAATTATTGCGCATTAAATCCAAGTTCAAATGACGTCACCTTGGTATAGTTCATTTTCATCTGACCGCAGTTTAAAATTAACCTTTTGCGTTCCTATGTCCAGTCCGATTGCAAGTGTGCCAAATGCATTATTTGCATATTTATGTTGGACAATGGTTGTCATATAAACCGTATAATTACAAAAACTTTCACATTACTTTTTAAGAATTATAACAAACTTGCAACTAATTCTGGGACTAAAAGAAATCCTTATACTCGCATTTGTATGATAATTCATCTTATCACAAAATGCAAAGGTTAAAAGATCCTCAGTAGTGACGCTCTATCAGTCATTAAATAATTTTCTTTTCTTGGAACATGGTCTAACTAAAGAAATATATCCATATAATGATACATTTTTATGATAAGCTATCTGAGGTATCTTTAATTTTATTATATAATGTTTTGTTTTATGAATCAGTTTTATTATTATGAAAGTAAAATGTAAACTGCCCCTCCAACGTAGAATTACTTCGAACTAGGAAACATCTTTGACGTCTTGCTGTCGGATGTTGGCAATAACTGTGGATCTATCTTGACAATCTACCTTCCTGTTATTCAAAATATATTCCCGGTATTTGAAACTATTTCCTATTTCTTTTATCCTTGATTTTTGGTAAATCTGGTTTCTCTTCATAACTTCATCATTACCGTCTTTAAAATTTCCTGTCATTTTTTTTTTCACGAGTTTCCTTATTTCTTCTCCAAGTTTCACTTATAGCGAACAGTAAAAACGTCCGGAAGGTTTTTTTATTAAATAGCAATTGATACAGTTAAGAAGGTGAAATTAAATTTCCAAATAAAATACAATTTATGTTCTAATTTTTTAAAATTACGCTTCCTGTTAGAAATCGGCGTAAATAGGGGGGAAGAAGGAAGAAGAAGAAAAGAGGCACTTTCTTTTATCTTCCTTAAGTTCGAAAATTTGCCCTTGCTTGACAAATACGTATTTAAATGTATTTAAGCTGAATTGATTTTTTTAAAAAATGAAATCAGTTCAAAACCTTGTAAAAACTGATAATGATTATTAATTTGCATTGTTCGTTGCAACTTATCATATCTATTAAGCTAATCTTTTAAACATAATAAAGTGAAGTAACAGATGTGACTGTAACAAAATATTTTTTTTTTTTTTTAGCTATACGATGTTATTTTTGCTTAAATTGCTTTTTTTTCTTCCCTAAATGTACTTTTAATACCTTTGCTACCTATGATTCGGATCTCCTGTAGTAGATGACCCCTTCTTTGTTATTTCTTGACTGTCGTAGAGAAGGAATCATCTAATTAGATAATTGATGTGAACTGATTAGACGCTAGGTGTGACTCACAGGCAAGTCACGCGAAAAATAACGAAGAGATATTCAAATGCACATAAAAATTATATGCATTTCTATGCTTCTCTTTACTCACAGTCGAGTTCGAGAAGTCTCTGTATAAGTTAATAGATTCTCGTTTGCTAGCCTAGGTACAGTAATGATATTAGGTTGAGTTACCTCTACTCCGATGACGCGCCATACCTCTGAATTGAGAGAAGGACACGTAGGTCGCGATGTGATGAGGTCTGTTTTGTATTCATCACGGTACCCATTTTAATTGCAGTTGCAATCCAATCATTCAAGTTGCCTTAACACTGTAGCTCTCTTGTGGTTGTGGTTACTCACAGACGATCTTTTTTAAAAATAAATACTATCAAAATTCAACTGTATTGATGATGTTTCTTGTTAGTGTAAGAAGGAGTAATTATAATATAGCATTTCATGCTATAATTTTATGCAGATAACTCAGTAAACAAGTGATGAATACTGTTGAAATATTTTCACATCATGTCAATTGGAAGGGGGAGCTATCGACTGAACTACTACCTGACTACCGATTGGAAGGGGGGGGGGACTACCGAAGTGTTGTATTCGTCATCTAGCCAATGCTTTAAATTAAACGCCCATCCTGAAAGAGCTCTCGTGTTTCTTGAATAAAGGAATTTCATGTAGTTAAACTAAGCTAAAAGCAAGCACATGGACAAATTGTCAAACACGTAAATTTGAAATATTTCTCTTGAAGAATGGAGGTTGTCCTAGTAAAAATCGTATATTTTTTAAAAATCTTATTACTATGACTATTTTTAAAATGCTTTATCTTCATGAAATAATAAAAAAAAGAGTTTAAAAATTTGATATTTTTCTCTCAAAATGAATATAGTTATACGGGAAAACTGGCATTTAGCCTAAAATAGAAAGATATATGTTGTTTCCTTATCAATATGGAATTTCTAGTTTTTCTACCTTTTTGTCTTATCTCCAAATTTGTCATTCTACTGGTCATTAAACTTCAATAAACTTAGAAATTCATGCATTTTGCATTATAGTATTGATTTTTATTTTTGTTCATGAACGTGGTGTTTCTTCTCTGTTAGTCTGCAAGCATTTCAATTGATGATGTTTAGACTTAAAGAAAATTGTTGGATTTCGTGTAGTTTTGCGGGACCCTTTAAAGTTTTCAAATTTATGTACAATTTGTGAAGTATGGATCCCCCCCCCCTTCTTATTCTTTCCTTTATCTTTTTTTTTCACATCGACAAAGTGTTCCTACAAATATAATAAGTTTTCGTTTTTGTTTTAATTTTTCAAACATCCAATTACTTTGGCCGAAAAAAACTTTTAAGCTTGTGTAACAAAATAACGTTCACAATTGCAAGAAAAGAATTTTAATTAAACTAATATTTACAAAAAAGTTCTGAAAGAATTTGCTTTAAATTATTGTTTGCATTTTTTACAAAAAATTGTTAAGTTGAGAGGTTTAAATTAAATCGTGTACGCGACAGTCTGAAATGTTATTTTGACATAACACTACATTCATTAAATGAAAGATGTGTCATGGATTTCAAAGTTAAATCGACTTGATGGATTGAATTATTTCGTGTGTACCATTAATTGATTCTATGTTAAGATAAAACAGTCATTTTTCAAAAAATTTTTGTGAATCATATATTCCTATTTAATTTATCTTAACTCCGAACTAAAGCAAAAGCATTAGTTCTATTCGAAATAAAAAGAAGGCTGTTTTCTACTGAAAAGGTTGTTATATAGTAGTTTATGTATTAAACTAGAGTAAATATGAATTTATAACATAAGTAAGTATTTTGAGTGTAATTGTAGAATTAGCTTTGTTTAAGGCTTTATTTGTGAACATATTTATTTTAGTACAAGTACACCAAAACTAAAAATGATATTTTCGTAAAAACAAAAAATTATTTTTAAAGCGAGAGTCAATAATCTTCGTTATATTTATGATGAATTTATTAAAATAAAAAAAATCCGTCATATTTATATAAATAAAGCCGGCCTAGTTATTTATTGAAAACAATTTAAATGAAGTTTCCCCCCTTCGAAAAACAACCGATTTATACCTTAGCAAAATTCCAGTAACACTGTGTAAATGATGTACTGTTTCCGATTCGCACGAATGCTGCTTCTGCAGCTTCCCACATTTCTAAAGCAACAAAGGATTTTTTCCAAACACGTACTTTCCGTTTTATTCAATGAAGGTGTTTTGTGTTAGAGATATTCAAATTTCCAATCTTTCCTCGCTTATTGGTTGATTTGATAAAGCATATAGAGTTGTTTCAAATGCACTGGAACTTTTTACTATCTACATTTTGGAAAAATGATTATTCCTCATAAATATTCAATTCAATAGATTTTTATGTGATGTTTTCAGCTATTTAAAGTACGCAAGAACGGACTCGTTAAATTTTTTACAATTTGGAATTTGAAGATTTACAAACGACTAAAAAATTCACGGTATTTGCAGTATTCTGAAGACTGAGGTCTTTAAAGTAGTAAAAGGTAAAAATCGTTTGTCGGATTCCGAAAATTCAAAGTGACATCAAAGGATGCCCGCATTACGTTTAAAAAGAATTTAATGTTTCTTCTATAAATGGTTTTAAAAAAATTCACAGTTAACTCTTTATTGAAGGCCTAAGTAAGGGAGAAAAAATGAAATCATTTGATATTAGATGATCAAATTTCAAAATTTTTACAATTTAGTTTCTTCTTCTCCTTTACTTAAATGAATTTTGATTAATTTAATAGGGAACTATTACTATAAGGAAACATATTTTCATCTCCAGTCTTCGTACTGTTTCATAGACGAATAAAAGCCCCCCTTCTCCCTTTCACTAAAGAAAGAAATTAGTAATAATATTTTCAACTCATGGAAGATTTAAATCATAGGGTTTTTTTCCCCCGCCGTTTCCTATGAGCTATATTCGTATTAAATAAATACTAGTATTTTTTTTTAATTAAAAACTGTCGGATAATTTAATTTTAATTTAGTTGCCATATGGTCCAGTTTTGGGAAGCTGTATTAAATTAGTTTCATACCTTGTCCTGATGATGAGGATGACACATGAGTTGACACTTCTAATTTCCTCACCATACCAGTGGAATGACATTTGACCCTCGTCGGATTTAACATGCATCAGGCCTATATGGCGGATCTTCCATGGACTTTAGTCTTGAAACCGCTTCTCTGTCAACTAATGCAGTCATGAAACCGCTTCTCTGTCAACTAATGCAGTCATGAAACCGCTACTCTGTCAACTAATGCGACCGATCTGTTAGAAATTTTAGCTTACTCTAGAGCTTACCTAAATCGAACTTTATGTTTAATGGAGGGCTTTGGAAACTTACTGGTGTTAGTTTAGTCTTCGGCGTTAGAACACTACAGGTTCGACATCCAATTTCAAATAAAAATTTTATTTATAAACTTGTGAGCATTAAATCGTCCTTTGATTATCAGACATCTTCGATTGAAAATGATGGAAGTTTGGAGGGCATGTTGATCTTGGTCATCTAACCAATCAAATACAAGGAATTGGCGGATTACCAACTAGACAACTAACTGCCTAGAGCTGTCAGACTTTGGAGGAGGGGGGCAAGCAATTCGGTTAGAATAATTTATTTTCCCAGTTGCCATGGAAATAAGTTTGTAAAAAATACGAATTCTATGAGTTATAAAACTTTAGAAAAATATTAACACTTAATCAAGTGTAATTAATCGGATTTATGTTTTCATTGAGTCATAAAATATTTGTAAACCACCGAAATCAGTTATAAAATATCACATTACTGAACGACGGTTTCAGTTATATTACAAATGCGGAGGCTAAGTAATCTGGATATCATAATAGGTAAATAAAACATTTTCTTTCACCAAGTTATTATTAAATCATGAACATGTAAAAGTATGCTGAAATGTGTAACCAGTCTATTAAAAAAAAGGTTCTCACAATGTGCTCCGTATAAAACCGCAAAATAATTAAATGTATGCTGAAATGTGTAACCAGTCTATTAAAAAAAAGGGTTCTCACAATATGCTCCGTATAAAGTCGCAAAATAATTAAATTCCCCGCTATTATGAGGCCAATCCCAAAATAGCCCTTGTGTAACTTCACCTGCAAGTTGTCGAATCCACGAAAGACTGTTCTTGCTTAATTAAATCATTTTCCAAGTAGTTACTTTAATCCATGGACCTCATTTGAATGGCATTCTATTTACAAATATGACAACATAACTTCGAAAAGTGTTCTACGGTTTTGTTTTTTCCCTTTGTGGTTATTGTTCTGTGTCAAGGGTAAGGAAAAGAAGCAGTCTGTATAAAATCCTTACTCTCACGTCTCTCTTAACCAGCCAAACTTGTAAATCTTGTACTCGAAATTGGGAGGAGAGTAAATTCATCCCATCTTGATTATATTCACGAATTTTTGAAGACCACCACCGCCACCCTTTTACAGAATAGACCGAGGGTTTCTTTATAGTGAAGCCATTGTCAGTTATAGTCTTGTATGTCATATTTTTAGTTTCATCGAGTTTTTTGGCGGTAAGAAATTTGTATTGTAGTATTTTGAAACCGATTTTTTTTTTTGAATTTGAAAATAAAGGAGTTTGAAAATCAAAATGTTTGGATTAAATTATAAGTGTTCAATATTGTTTTGATCATTACTAAAAAAAATTCTTCTTGTTTTTATAATACGAGATTTCTGAAAATTAAGCTTTTACATATAGAAATTGTAGGTACTTGTCGGTTGCAACGGTGACCAAACAACGCCAAGAAAAATTTTTGTCAATTGGCGTTTTAAATAGTTAAACTGTGAGTAATACGTATATATTTATGCACTCGAGTATATTTTTATAATTTGTCGAAATTATTTTTTGGGCGCCGTTAAAACCGAATTGTACCAAATTTTAAAAATCTAAATACAATTTTTTTTTACACAACTTCTAAGTTTTAATAAAACATATCGAAATTAATGATTATACATTCATTTAATTCATTAATATTATGGTATTAATGGTGTATTAATTTTATTGCATTCTCATACCAGTTTATTTTTCGAATTTATTACGTTGTTTGCCAATCGATACAGATAATAATGAAAAAGAAAACATCAATCATCATCAAATGACTTTTCTATTATCTTATCTATTTGCAAATATGCATGATTGATATATCTAAATAATTTAAATTCCGTGAATTAAAGGTTACTTTGATTTATCGCATTATTTGAACTGGAATATCACATCCCAATTTTCGAATCAATATAAATGTGATACTGAAGCACTTAATGCATTCAAATTTAAACAAATCCGAACTTGCTCTCTGTTTACAACTTGGCGACACTTTTGGCTTCTCGCCATTTTGAATTGGCAACCTGTGTGAAAACTTAAAATCGGTGAATCACCTTAGAAAGAGCCCCTAGTCGGTTTCCAGTCTCGTGTCTTCTCACTCAGCCTTTTCGTTTACCTCTAAGGACATGACGTCACATTAGTGTCATGGTTACGCGTCCCTGCCATCAGCTGGAGTTTTTAGCTGATTATTTATCTCCGTTTTCTCAAGCAGCTAAGTTCCGTTGTGAATCCTGATAGGTACTACTTGGAATTTCCTAATGACAGTTCCGCACGCAAATACCTTTCTAGCGAATCCGCCGCCAATTCTACACTTTGTTGCACTCGCTTTCGTCTGTGCGTAGGAATGCGTAGCCCGGTCTTGACTAAGTTGCAATTTTTTTTACATGTGTATTTTTGTATGTTCCTTCTCTAGAAAGTAAGTTACACCGCTTTGGTTTTCTAAACGAATGAATATTTCTTTATTTTCTAGAATTCATCGGAATATAATATTGAATTTTTCTTAAATAGATTAATTTAACTTGTTGCATTATTTTCAAGATTTCTTTTTTTATTAATAGTAGAATATTTATAGTAGAATATTTTAATTATTATATTTATTCTATAGTGGATTAAACAAAATAAGTTCTATGATATTTTACTTATTTTATAATGAAACTTTTTTAAATTTTAGTTATTAAACAAAATGTATTAGAAATTAATGACTGATTAATATATAGATAAATTCAAGTCATTGTTTATTCAGAAAGTTTTATTATTATTAGAAAAAAACTATAAAATGAAATAGCTGGTAAAGTGATATTTTTCTTTGGTTAATGGCAGTAATTAAATATTAGTAATTTAAAAAAATCATACAGATTTTGAAATTGATATTATTTGCTCATATAAATATATAGGGCCATTTATCATATAACAAAAATGAATGTTCAATTACACTATACTCCCTTATAATATTATTCACTTGTAACTTTTAGAAAGAAAGTAATTGAAAATTTGTAAATAATTTTTATTTGTAAGTTTAGATTGTTAAACTAACTAGCAATATGTTATAGTTGTAAATTTGTTTTTCCAATTGTAGGGCAGCACCATATAATAAGCATGTAGGGCAAACATATAAACTTGTACTAATCTTGTACTTGGAAGGTATCATAGTTTTTTTAATCTTGTACTTGGAAGGTATCATAGTTTTTTTTATGCTTTCATAATTAAATCAATTTATATGAAGGCAGTTACATGATAAATGTTATGGTTATGACATCTAAATGTATATGGATTGATTTCATTCTTGGATCTTGAAGTTACCATGAAATTCCTTTCATGATTTTATTGAAACTTGGATTTTGTAATGGCATAGTCACATGCCAAAGATAGATGTCATCTGACTTTAAAATGTAATTATCATGTACTTTTTGTGACATATTGCCCCTACTCTTAATAGATAAGCAATGGATTTTTATAATTTAAATTATGGTAGTATATTTGAAATTTCTCATGACACTATTTGATTATTGATTTGAAAGACAGATGTCATCTGACTTTAACATATAATTATCATGTACCTTTTGTGACATATTGCTTCTATTCTTATTAGATAAGCAATGGATTTTTACAATTTAAATTATGGTGGTATATTTGAAATTTCTCATGACACTATTTGGTTATTGATTTGTGATGTATTTTTCTATTCAGACCAATGCTTTGTTCATGAAGATTGTACTGTATTTTTTTAACTTTTTGAAATATAAGAATGTCACAATATTATCTAACATACCCTTTTCTTTTCTTTTTGCAGAGTATTAAAATAGCAAGATATTTCTACAAACATGAAGCACAATTTTAAAGTCCTAGTCTTTCTTCTTCTATTGCACACTTCTTTTTCTGCTCATTCAAGTCGATCATCAGGTGTCACTGATGGATCTACACCCCCACCTACAACTCCTCATCCCATAACTGTGAAGCTTGAACAGCTTCAACAGCTGGAAGAGTCATCACTCACAGGATGGTATCATATGGTAAATAAATTCTTGGAGCTCATCAAACCTGATCAAAGAACATTGGGTAAGCATAAGAATGTAGTAAATTATATAGTAAAGTAATTCTATATTAAAAATAGACAGCTTGGAAATTTTTGCCCATTCCTTGTTGTATTTCTTACTTAAACATGGTAATTATAAAAATATTTGTCCGTTGGAATGGATTCTGGAACATTAGTATGCCTTCTTGTTAATTATGCCATTGGAATCAATAAATATTTGAATTCTGTATTAGTGAATTTTACACATCTGATATTTGTCTGCCTTTTAATAATTGGATAAGCTGTGCCAATTGTTTAGTATAATTAGATTAAAAATGAGCAAATGCTAAATGGAAGGATTCTAAAATTTTGATAAAATAAGACATTTAAGATGATTTATAAAACAGAGTTTGACTTTAAGCAAAATGAATACTCTATATATCTTTTGCAAATGAAAAAACAAAACAAAGTTTATTTTATTATATATAATCATTATAGCCTATTAACTAATTATATTTACCAACATGTGTGGCTGAGTTTAAAGTTCGCTGGTGGTATGCAGTTAAGCCAAAAATTTGCCAATGTCATGCAGTCAATATACAAGAACTAAAATAGTCTGGTACTGAATATGTCTGAAGCATTCATTCATTCATTCTGAAACATGATTTTCATTAATTTCTTTTAATTACTAGATATTTTTGATTTTTTTAAAGTTTTAAGCTGTATTGGTGGTCCACATTCAATAATGTGAAGAAGAATGTAATTCTAATAACTGCATGCTGAAGAACAAATTATCCATATGTGTAATATCAGTTCTTTCATATTAACTGCATATCATTGTATTAGCCACATGCCATTGGCCAATATTGTCAAATTTTAGTTATAAAACACTTATTAGCATACAGTCTTCAAAATCAGTTGTATATTGTAATAGCATACATAATTAGATATGTTTTTAATTGTTACTTAATCTATCAAATGTTTTTGCATCATGTAGATAATATTTGCTACCATTGTACTTCTCATTTTTCAGTTTTATAGAAATATGTGATGTTTTTCTAATCAAGAAAAAGAAGTAGCAGAGTAAAATTTTTCAAATATTTTAATTTTATATTTAAAAATCTCAGTTAAAATACAGAAACTGGAAAAATTACTTTTTTAAGAATATTAAATTTTTTCTCTAGAAACTTACAATCGAGTAAAAATCATGATGCATCTACCTAGTTAAAATAGAACTTACTAGCATTAAAAATATCTGCTGTTGCATGATGATAATAGTAAGCTTTCTTTCTTTTCTTTTACAGAGGATGTCATAAATTTTGCTACAGGAAAGCATGGTCTTAACCCTCAAGAATTTGTACTTAAGGTTTGTTAGCTTCTTTTTAGAAAGATGACATAACTCTCCAAAATTTCATGTAGATAAAATCCATATAATCTTAAACTGACTTTTGGACTTTATATAAGGAGGAAATTTTTCTTAAATATAAGGTTTATTATTATTATTATTATTATATGTAAAAATTGATACTAAAAACATTTTAGTATTAAGTAGTTAAATGCTTCAATTAAAATAGAAATTAATGCATAAACCTACATTTTCAGTCTAGAAGATGTTATTAAAGAAACTATTTTTCTTTATATTAATCAAAAAGATTTGTTATTTTGCATGATATTTAGCAAAACAAAACTTACTGTCAATGTTTCCTTCTGATTCTGTTTGAAGGAACATCCTTAAAAATTATATTGATGATTTTATTTTGCTGTTCATATATTTATAATAGTAAGATAGTTTTCTCTTGTTAGAGTATGCATTAATTTTATATGTGTGTAAATATACATTTATATAACAAATTATTAAAAAATAAATTGAAAATTAAACATTTAAATATACTAAGAGTTTAAAATTAATAATTAAATATTTTAAAATAGAACTTAAGATTAATTTTAACTGTTTTTATACCAGAGATAATACTTGTATTCTTTCCTTTCATTCATAATTGTTTAGATTCTATAGCATGAATATAGTTAAGCAATTTTTAATAGGCATCTTATGTCAATTATTTTTCAGGTAGCAAAGATGAATTATGCATTTTTGACAATGGTTATCATTGGTCTAGTTTATGTTATTGTTATGCTCATCACTGGAATTTTCTTTTTCTGCTGCCGCTTTTGTGGCCGCTGTGGTGCTAAAGATAGTCAAAAACAAAGAAGAAGTGATAATTGTTGGAGAACCATTCACAAATTTTGTTTAATACTTATGGTTGCATTTTTAGTGTAAGTAGAATTTTTTTCTATTAATGTTTTTATTATTTTATTTCCATTTATATTTTTTAAAAATTAATATAAGTTTATATATATTAAAATATAAAGTCTATATATATTAAAATATAAAGTCTATATATATTAAAATATAAAGTCTATATATAGTCTGTATATAAAGTCTAGTCACATCTATTACTAGAAACATGGGTAAAAAGTAACTATGCAATCCCATATAAAAATATACATTATCATAAAAAAGTAATAGACATAATTTTTTATTTTGAAATTTTTCTTAATACTTAATTGATTTGTTACTAAATTCACATAAAATCTTCTTTCACAATATCACGTTCATTTGAACATTTTAAAGAGACTAATAAATTATACCGGATATTTAATACACAAATTTAAAGTTTAAGCATTTCCTTGAATGTTCATCACAATTCTTATAGCCATCTAATTGATATTCCTCATTTTTTAAAATATTTTTTGTATCGTGTTAAAAGATTTTTCATGGGGAAGTGCAAGAGATTGCAAAGCTTATGACCATTTATTGCTATTTAAGTGGTCAGCTATATTTTTCACTTGATAATCAATCGATCACAATTAGATATCAAATAATTGATGTGGAAACTACTTAATATACTTATTTACTTTATTACGTATAATATTTGTTAGTTCCAATAAATTTAAATGCTCTTTCAAAGAATTACTTTGATATTTAGGTTGACACACTTTTAAAAATTGTTTTGTTCAAAATTCATATAAATTCTATTTATTTGTAACCAATAATCAAAGACTTTGCATTTTTTATAATTTGTTTTACTGATCCTTTTGTAGGGTTCCAATAACATGTATGTGTATTATTAATGAACATATGAAACATTCCAGTCCAAGTGTAAAAGGAAATATAACTGAAGTTTTTGACATTTTAGGAAACTTTGCTAATACTACTGATGGTGTAAGTGGATTTGTTTTTTAAAATCATTATTAATTTAGAAATCATTCTAAAATCATTGTTATTCATCATTATTTTTTTTTTATTTAAAACATTTTAAATGTAATATTCTTATTTTTTATTTAGATTGTCAAAATATAAGATTAAAAAATAAAGAACAAAATTGAGAATTTAGTTTTATTCTTGGTTTTAGGATATTGACACTGCAATTCACCATGTTATTGAAAATCCAATACAAAATTTTGATGGTAAGGACATATTTCAGCAGAGCATAAAATTTTAATTACTTATGGAAATAATGTTTTTTTTAATCATATGTATTTTTTTTTCTTTCCAGCTTTTAAAAGTAGTTTTGTTGAACTTGTTCAAGAAAATATTTCCAATACAATTGACCATGAGAAACTTGAGGACATTAAAAATATTGTTTCATGTGAGCTGATGATTCCTTTTATTTCTATATTTCCTTGTTTTAATTTTTCTATTCTATTTTTTTAAAAAATTATAATTTAATTTTTTAGGGATTGCTTCAGTTGAAGAAAAGCATGCAGCAATTACTAATGCTTCTGAGTTATCAAGAGCTGTTCAAAGTTTGAAATCAAATATTAGAAGTATCAGACAAGAAGTAAGAGGATTACATAATTGTACAAATTCAGAGAAGCGGATTTGCCAGCTCAATTTCGAACTGTTACCCATAGAAAGAATCAATGTTGACGATGCATATGTAAGAAGTTTTTTATTTTTAAATTAAGATTTAAACATTTCAAATATGGAATCAGTAACTTAACCTTATTGTTTTAAGAAAAATATGTCAATTACTTATTTATAATAATGAATTAAAATTTTGAAATACTTCTATTGTGAATTGAGATTCTTAAAGTTAATGAAATTTCCTTAAATTAATATTACAAAGGTAATTGGATAGTATTTTTTAATTTTTATGTAATTTGATTCACTTTATTTTAAAAATAAAGACATGAATGCAGGCTTTTACATGTATTTGAAAGGTCTGAATATTTTTAGGATTCAAATTCATGCATTTTTATTTTATATAACTTTTTAAAAAATGGCATTTTAGTTTTGAAATGTAGTTATAATTTAAACACCAAGTATTCTTTAAATGTTTCTTATCTTTACCATACAAATTGAAGTTGCATTTTTAAAATATTGTTTCACATATTAAAACTTTTTACTTAAATGATCTGAAAAAGATTGGAGATTTAATAAAAGATTGGATTATCATTTATTAAATTTACAAGCTTAGATTATTAAAAATTAATGAACCTTCATCATCAGATGGCTTAAGAAAACTAAGATTCAGTTCCTGGCCTAATTAATTTTTTTTCCATTATGTATAAGGAAAGTATTTAATTTGTTAAGTAATTATAAAATAAAAAATTATATGAGTTTAATACATATTGGACACCAGAAGAAATAATTGATGTTTTAGCTATAAATAAATATTTTTTGGTTTTTAAATTCAAATTTATCAGCAACAAAGTATTGTGAGTAAACAAATAATTTTTTGTAAGATATTATAAATTAAAATTTTTTTTTTATTATTATTGTAATGAATAAAATAAGAATGTGTAATGTAGACATTTGTTTGTATATTCTGACCTAACTGATGTTTGAATTTCAGGATCATGTACATAATGAATTTCAAAAGTTGCTAAAAATAAACTTTGAAGAATTAACCAATGTGATAGATCAAGTATGTATTTTGCTGTATTTAACTTTTTTGCATGTTTTATTATTCTTATTACAAATTAAAATAGTTAAGATACTTGATTTTTGCCTAATATTTCATTGCCTATTTTGAAGTTAAACATATAGTTCCTAACTTTGCATTAAATAAAGCAAGAAAACTTGCAAAATATATATTATGAAAAATATGATTATTATTATGAAAAATATAAATATTATGAAACATATGATTATTATGAGAAATAATGAGTTGATATTGAATGCATTTCATGCAAAAATATTTTGGTTGAATATAGCTTTTAATCTAAATTCACTTTTTTTTTTTAACAAGATAGGAAAGCTAATATAATTTTATTGTTTATGTAAATTGTAATTTTTTTTATATTTTAAGCATTGCTCAATTTTGAAATCTTTAAAATAATACTTTTGTTAAAATAATATAATTTGTAATGTATTAATAGATGTTTGTAAATGAAATTTAGTTCTTTTCTCTTTTTTTTTTTCCTTTCTTTTTTGGAAATTGTTCATTATCTAAACATGAGAATAAATATTTTTTTTTCTCTTTTAGATTCAAAACAATACAATTCTAAGGAATAAAATTGAGCAAGAAAGTGAAAGTTTAAAACGTATGTTGATTTTATTTTCTTGTATTAGACATTTTTATTCTTTTTTTAAAATCAAGTCTATAAAGGGGGGGGGGATGACTTAATAGTGATTATAGTGGTTGAGTAAAAAGTCTGGTATTAAGAAACAGGAGGATTAAGAATTTCAGATCAAATTCCAATTTAAGATTCAGCAAGTTCTGATGCATGCACTTCACTGTCAAATATCTGCTGCTTGTTAGGAAGATATAGGAATGAAGGTTTAACTGATAAACTTATCAGCAAAATACAATTACAAAATCTTTCTCAAATCCATTCTTATGTAGATTTAAAAAAAGGATATTAATCTAACTAAAGTAAACTTCTTATTTATTTATATTTAACTTTTTTTTATTAAACCTTTTCAGTGTTACTTTATGAATAAATTAACTTTCTTTCAATTTATTGTGCAGGGTTCGCTAATGAAACTATGTCTGGAGATGAAGATGGTTTAAAAGAAATCAAGGCTCGAGTGAAATATTACACTAACGAGGTATGCAATTCCCTCAGTTTTCTTTTTCTGTTTCTAATTTTTTAATCTTAAAAACTGTTATATTGATTGCATCTTTTTTCCTTTGTTTTATAGCTTAATAAACTGTTTTTAATGACACTAACATTTTTATTGGATATTTTGTTTATTTTTCAATTTTTAAAATTTATGCAATTACTCTAAACTAATAACCAAGCTTTAGTGTTTTTTAGTATCAATAGTATTTTTTTAATTTTAAATTTTCTTCAAAAATGTTCTACTTTGTTGCAGAAAATGCAGTATAATAATTATTGCCAAGAAAATGTACTAAATGTTTGAGATTTTTGTAGATGTTGAATATTTTTAAAAAAATTCAGTTCCTTAAATAATTGGACCTTAGTAAACTACTTCTACTTCTTAATTTTTTCCCCATTTAAATTTGAAAATAAATTTCAAAGATTTTTTTTTTGATACATGAAATTTTAAGACATTTTTTTTATTTCTATAATAAATGTATTATTATTTTATTTTCAGTTGAGATCTGTCTCTAAGACTGGTAAACAGGAAGTTCAGAAAGTTTTTGCTGAAACTGATGGTTATGAGATATATAGGTTAGTTTGTTCACCATCTTTAGTTTATTCTACAAATCTGAATATTATCAAATGCTTGCAAACTGCTGAGAAAGCTGGTCTATTTACACAAATTAAAATATTGTTTATTTTATGTGCATAAATTCCTGGAATAACAAATATCTAATTTTGATTTAATAACATTTGAAAATCAAAATGCAGATTTTTAAAATTTAAAAGGATGTTTAAAACTTAATTTAAGTATTTAATCATATGTCTAGATAAATATTTATGACATATATATTGAAAGTTTTGAAGTATTTCAATTTTGCCAATAATTTGAGAATCACTCATGTACTACTGTATCTTTTGAAATCTTTTATGCCATTTAGAAGAGAGAAATTACTAAGCGTAATCAAAATAATCTGACACAATCAAAATGAAAATTATTTTTAAGGAGATGTTTTAATTCTTAATTCAAGAAATATTTTTATAAAAAAGCACAACCTTGTTATTTAAGGATAGATATAAATAATTCAGCAATTATTTTAAAATTGACAAAAATGATTTTTGCATTCATATAACTTGTATTCAATATATTTTGTACACTTACAATTTTTTTTCAGTTCGTTTTTATCTATGGGACCATTATTAGCAATTCTACAGTTATTGTTAACAAAGCATTAATTCTTTTTTTTTTTTTAAATTCTTTATACACTTCTTTATCTGGAATAAATAAAACTTTTAAGTATCTGTTAAGAAGAATGATTGATGGATTAACATTTTACTATTTAGTATTATTTAAAATTCTAAAGAATTTCATTATTAAAATTTTTGATTTTTGTGTTTTAAGATATTGGGCTATGTTCGGAATTGCTGCTATTCTTCTGGTTCCTGTTGTGTTTTTGACATTGGGCTTAGTTTGTGGATGTTCTGGTTATGAAAAAGAACGCCATCCGACTAAAAGATCTTCTACTTCAAATTGTGGAGGATTTTGTCTCATTTTGTAAGTCAAAACAGCAAGTTAAAGTATAAATTTTTAATGCTTTTTTTTCCAAAATATTTCTTTTAATCCATATTAATTTTTTTCTCTTAATCCAAAATAAATGAAATTAAAAATTTGTGTAGTTTTATTGAAGTCCAATTAAATAATTCTTAAATTTTGTTATTTATATTATTATTAACTTTTAAATATTGTAATTAATCTATTTTTCAATTACAAATGAAATCTAAATTTTACAGATATTATATTACAAATGCATTATTATATTACAAATTATATCAATATTTTTATTGATGCTTTTTAAAAAATAAATATTTATAATATTGATAGTTGCACTGTATTTATATTTTTTCTAAGTGGCTTTGTGATTGTAAAATATGATTCATTTTTTATTCTGTTTACTATAAAAATATTTAAATAATGAAAGAAAAAAATTGTCTTATAATGGAGCATATTAATGACGAGGCACTTATCATGCAAATATTTTTTAAAAACTGATACTAAATGATAGATTGCTTCATGATTGAATTATGATATTAAATTATTATTTATTTGTGTAAAACTTCAGGATAGTACTTATTTGCACATTTAATAATGAGGTTTTCTAACACTTTTCTAGAAACAAGTATTCACATGTGGCTGCTAAGTAAAAACGAAACATTAAATTAAAAAAATAATCTATAAATATCCATGAAAGGTTAACACAGTGATGAAATCATGTTGCATTAAGTTTAATTATTTTCAAATTAATAAAGAATTTTATGCTGGAAAATGAATTTAATGTTATTTATTGCTCTATTTTACCATTTAAGAAAAATATGAACTGATGGATTAGTTTGTCTTCACAATTTAGTCTGATTCAATTTTTATTTTCTCAATTTTAGTTTATATGAACTTAACTAAAGTTTAAATTGTTAGATATAATAAAAAAATTTTTTCTTTAAATATATTTACATTTTAATATTTAACAGAATTAACACAGTTTTAATATTTATAAAGTAATAAACGAGGTTAGTTCATTCTTCTGAGTTATTAAAGATCTAATCTATTTTATTCCTTTGCAAATAAAATAGTTATGTTAAGCAAAACTCATGTTATTAATTGCAAATGATTGAATACATGTTTAAATAGCACTAACTATATGTAAATCAATTTAATAATGAGTTTAGTTATATTTCATTATTAAACAAAATTTATTACCTCAAATTGCCAATTTTCATTTATTTTAAATATTTAGTTTTCATTGAACTGAATAGTGTTGTAAATATTTTTTTGATGTCAAAGAGCAATAAAAATAATCACAGTTGTTATCATTATTAATTGAATGCATTTAAGTGTATACTTACTGATCATTTGGAATAGCTTATCATATAACAACCTTATTTTGACATTTTTAGAGCTGTGTACTATTTCTTTTTGGTTTCATCTGCTTTAATGGTTGCAACTATTGCTCTTCTAATTCTTGGTGGAAATATGCAAACATTTGTTTGCATTCCATTATATGAAGATGGATTTACTATCTTGGATGAGGTAAATGAAAGCTTCTTCTTTTTTAAAAGTAGCTTCATTGACTTTACTACAATATAGACAAATTTAAGTATGTCGTATTTTTAAAATGCCCATTTTTAAAAAAAGGAATTGTTAGAAATGCTGTGTCAGTCGTTACATTTGGTTAAGACCAATTTCAAAATAATTTAATGAAATATTTATATGTATATATTTTTTAAATGATTATATATCTAGTATTACATCAGAGTCTGCATTAAATTTGCAGTACTTGTTAATTTCCTGGTCATTCAGACATGGTTGGTAATAGTTTTCTTGTCATTTAGTTACAGTTTTTGCTTCCAGATTATAGTCTTAAAATAATGAAAATGTTAAAATTGTTATAACAAAGAATTGTGATTGAATATTATTGTTCATGTTTTTTATGTCAAAGCAGTGGAGTTTAATAGCAATTTTGATTTTATTAAAAACTAAAGCAGTGATATGGCATTCTTTTTGACCATCACATAATATATTTTTGCAAAAGTTTTCTTGCAATATTGCCTTAATTACTTTTTTGCAATTTAGGATGGATTGGTTCAGGCTTATATTGAATATTAGAGTATTGAATTTTGCTATTGTGAAATGTGTTAAACTGTACTAAGAGAAAAGTAAACAAAGTATTCAGAGAATGAAGTATTAAAATTCTTTAAGATCTGATTACTCAGTTTCTGTGTAGAATTATATAGGTAAAGCAAATGATGTTTGCTTGTATGTTAAAAAAAGTTGATATATTTAGTACTTGTGGATTCGTTTGAAGATTTTCTAGATAAATCATTTTCCACATCATAAATAAAATAAGGTTTGTAAGATTTCATTCCTCAGTTTTAGTTAAAATATATTGTAAAATTATTAATTTTTTTTTTCTCTTTAAGAATAAGAAGAAAAAAAAATGTTCTTTTCAAAAGCATTGTTAAGGCTGCTTCGAAGAAGTTTAATAATTTTTGGTTTAATCAGTTCTTTTTAAAAACTGTTTAAATTTAAAGCAATGACAAAAAAATTTTTTATATAATTGATGTCAGTAAATGCAAAACTATTTGTTTTTCTAGATGAAAGAAAAACTGTCATCTCTTGATAAAAACAATGCACTTGAAGGAATAAAGCCAAGTAAACTACTTAAGTAGGTATTCTTTATTTCTCTCTCTCTCTCTCTCTCTCTTTAACATTTTATTTTCGCAAAAAAAAAAGTTATTTTTTGTTCCCCAAAATTAATTTTTTATTAATAATAGATTTTGATTTTTTTTCTGTCTGTTCTTTTAATAATTATGTAAATTTATTTACTACTAATTATAATTTTTAACTGCTGAATGAATATTATGAGACAACTGGCATTCCCATGGAATATCCAATCATAAAAACAGTGGCTCAAACAATTGCGAGTACACCTTACTTTTACTTGATAAATCCGGCATTCAATAAAAATAACACATTACCGAGAAGTGCAAGCATGTTTTTATTTTTACACATAAAAAAAATGGTTTAATTTAAAATAAAATAAAGAACAATCAACAAAAACTTCTAAATTGAAAAATTTTAGAAGCATTTTTAATAAACATATGCAGATTTGTGCCTCAAAAAATGGAGAATATACCAATGAAATTTTTGTAATATCTCACATAGAAAAAAGTGCCAATATTTTATTGCATGTCTTTTGGCTTTTATAATGACCTTTAAACGTTGTGGTATGATTCGACCAATTTTTTGTGGTATCTGAAGATATTTTACACCATTCTTCTTGCAACACTTTTTTTAATGAGTTTTGTTTCTAATTTAGTGTTTTTGGACTTATATTCCGAGTGTGGCTCCCAGATTTTTAATGACATTCATCTCAGGAAACTGTGGTGGAGTGTGTAACTGTTATTTGCCACATTTTGGCGTTGCGTTCATAGTATTTGCAGTTGTTGTCCTGTTGGAAAATGAAATTTCCGTCTAAACCCAAATTTTTTGCATTTTAATTTATATTGCTGCAAAGTATATCCAAATAAACCATATGATTCATAATATCATATATAAAAACTAAATTTACTACACCTGATGAAGCCATACAACTCCAAACCATGACGGTATCACCACCATATTTAATTGTAGGACATAATTTTTTAAAATTCAAAACATTATTGGGCTTTTTCCATATGGTGCGACAGCTGTCACTGCCAAAAATATTGAATTTATTTTCATCACTGAATATAACTTTCTTCAAAAAGTTATTGGTCTTCAGTTGATGAGTTTTTGCAAACTTCAAATGCTTTTTCTCATTTTGTAAACTGATGAACAGTTTCTCTCTAACATCTCGACTTTTATATCCAGCTTGTCCAATCATATTTCGCACAGTTTTCAGCACTTACACTTCTGTATATAATCTGAGAAGTTTCTGCGGTAAGTTTGATGAACCAAATAGTTCATCGAACTTCAGCGCAATCTAAAGGGAAGTGTTAAAAATTTGGGTTCAGTTGGAAATTTCATTTTCCAGCAGGACAATGACCCCAAACAGAATGCACATAACCTCAAAATGTGGTGTCTTTTTGATTGTAAACAGCAGTCACGCACACCACCACAGTACACTGACATCAATGCCATTGATTATCTGTGGGCCATACTTGAAATAGTGGTCCAAAAACTCAAATTAGAAACAAAACCCATTTAAAACAAGTGTTGCAAGAAAAATGGTGTAAAATATCTTCAGATACCACCAAAAATTGGTCAAATTGGTACCACAATGTTTGAAGGCCATTATAAAAGCCAAAAGACATCCAATTAAATATTAGCACTTTCTTTCTATGCAAGACATTACAAGAATTTCATTGGTGTATTCTCAATTCTTTGAGGCAAAATTCTGAGTGTGTTTATTTAAAATGCTTCTGAAAATTTTCAATTTAGAAGTTTTTTGTTGATTGTTCTTTATTTTTACTTTAAATTAAACCATTATTATGTGTAAAAATAAAAACATGTTTGCACTTCTCGGTAATGTGATATTTTTATTGAAAGTTGGATCTATCAAGTAAAAGTAAGGTCTACTCGCAATTGTTTGAGCCACTGTATATGTTAAATGGCAGTTAAAATTTATGTATATAAGATGGGAAACAAATAGATTTTTAATGGTTGGATCAAAATATTTAAATTTAATGGTTTGCTAAAGTATACAAACTGTTGTAAAGAAATCATTTTTATTTCTGATTTGGTGAACTGGTTTATATATATATATATATATATATAATAAAAACATCAAATTATGATATTATTCAGAATACAAATATTACTGTAGTATTTGCCGTGAAATATAATTTATTACATATACATGATGAAATTAATATAAATAATGTGACTTGTATCTTAGTGGGAGAAAAAACCCCCATAAAAACAATACTTCTTTGTATGTTAAATCTTAGTAAACAAATGCCTATCTTAGCTGAAATATTTTACTTAAAGAAATTTATTTGCTTTTCTTTGATTCTTTATCATTGTGTATTCTAAAGAATACACATTGATTTAAGAATAATATCTGTTAAAAATGTATTCATATGTTTTGCTGACATATTTTGAAACCAAAACATTTCATCTGTAAAATATAAAGAATAGTTTGTGATATTTTTTTGTTAGGCAACCTGATTGAATTGTAACATTTTCCTTTTTCTGGTAGAAGCATCAAATTTAAATATACATGGTGTCCCCAAAAAGAGAAGAAGCATTTATTTCTTTAATTATTGCAATTAGATATATATTTCTAGTGAACAAAGTTTTATGGAATAAGTTTCATAAAACTTTGTATAAGTCTGCCTTTGTATACTTATTAAACCAATTATGTTATAAATTACTCCGGCTTCTGTAAGAAAATTGTAAAAAAGTACAAAAGTTAAAATTTTTACTTAGCAGAAAAATTTTAATCAGTGAAATGTTTTTCTTGCACTCATCTACAAGGGTACAAATGTTCATGCTTCTATCTCTAAAATTTGCTGAGGTATTAAAAGACAAATTTGTTGATTTAGGCTACTTTCTCATACTTAGATTTGTGTTTGAATTAAATTTTATTGTAATTTTCAGTGGGAAAATAATTACAAAAGATCATTAAAAGGGCAAATCTAAAAGTAATACTGCATTTATTAATTTTCATTAAATTAAAAAAAGTGGTCAGATAATGTATTAATTGAAGTGTGTAAAAACTTATTCAATTGAATACCTTCAATGTCAAAAAAAATTGTGTTCTTCAAAACTTTTTTTTTTTTTTTTTTTTTTTTTTGCATATATTCTACTGATTCATCACTTGTAAAAAGACAGACCTTTTAAATTTGTTGGGAAAGACATTGTCAAAGCCAATTCATCCTTTAGTTTAGATATAATGCCAATGAAAACTAATTGAATATATCAATACTGTTGTACAGTCAACAGTTTTCAGCATATTGTTTTACAAAATTGAACCAATCAATGAGTTTCTGAAAATGCCACGCCATACAACTACAGCAAATTACCATGATGAAACTCTTATATGAAGAATGAATATTTACTATTCCAAAAATAATTGTTTTGTAGATGTTGCTTTAAATCAGTTTTTAAAAAAAATATATCTGTATGTCCAAAGTATATTTTTCAGATAGGAAGGAGTTTTATTTTACTTAAGGCAATGTCCAATTAAAAAATTCCAATGTCCAATTAGAAATTAGACATCAATTGTTCATTTGTCCTTGCAATTGTTGTAACATTTCATAGAATCCACATATACTGTAAGGATATCGGTTATTACATTGAAACATTTTCTTCATTTGTTTGTTTTAAAATGAAGAATTCTGGATTGACTGGTCATACACTGGTATCAGGGGGAACTTGAAAAACAAGTCAAAATGCCAATTTCTCCATCACATATATGATATCTCAACCTCCCTATTTTTCGCTTGGAAAATAAAAATCCTGTAGATAGTTCTGCAAATACACTTCTTAAAAAGATGCCAGGAATTTAAAAAAGATTCTTACTGTAACATTATAAGCATTATATACATCATAAATCGTCAGTATATCATTGTTTAATAATTATACCATTCTTGTTTAATGATTATACTATTCTTCTACAACATACGCAGGTGCGAGCAAAGAATCTTATTTTTTTTCCTTTGTGTTTTCTGAGTTATCTTAACTGTTTATTTTCTCAAGCTTCTCTTTGCTTTTTAAAGTTAACCAATCAAAATGGAAACAAAGTGTGATTAGGAAATTTCCTTGAAATCACAATGATTTCATGTTGTACTATTAGACAAATATTTACAAATAGCAGTCTTTCATTATTGAATAAATTTGCATTTCTGAAAAAATTGTTTTAATCTAAATTTATGAATAGTCCCTCAAAATTTAAAAAAATAAGCATATCTCTGCAAATTAGGTAAATAGAAATGTGAAAATTTGTATGTTCATAAATGAATGTAATAGAAGCATTTTATTGACATTTTTACATCCTGAGAGATGTATAAAAATTAATTTTAAAAAAAATCCTTTTGCCTCTGAGGAGGTTGATAGTAAAAGTGTTTTCAAGAATTGTCCATCATATTTAATGATACTTTATAATTGAAAGTATATCCTTTTCACAATATTTTGGGAAATAAAAGTGTGTTGTACTTTGTTGGGATACACTGTATATAAAATCAAGAAACAAGTAAAATGGTATGCAAGAGTGAAAAGAGAAATATGGCAATAATCAGACATGATACATTTCTGCAGAATCGAATTTTGTTATTTTTGGTATCATTAAATTTCTTATGTGTAATAATTCTGCAATATATTTGACATCTCAAGTACTTTTGTATAAATTGATTCATTTTTTTGTTCAATTAATCATGCTAATTTTACTTCGCTTTATGTTTGAAAAAATTCTTTAATTAATGTCCAACTTTTTTTGTTCTATGCCTGTTTTTTATCTGAATCTTATAGAAATGTTGCATTTTCAAATTGACATTATATAAAAGGCATTATTGCCTCAAAACATCAACAATAAACTTATGAGGAAGGAAAAAAAGATACCCAATTGATATTCAAAAAGCAATTCCCCCTACTTTTCTTCTATAATTTTTGTTCATATTATATATTTTTTTCAATTTTTGTAATTATATATAATATAAATTAAGCATTTATCTTTCTGTAATTTACTAAAATCCATGAGTGAGCTTAATTATTTACTCATTTGATTCTTATTTCAGCGACTGCAAGGAACACAAAAGCATCATTTATGCCCTAGGTTTGATCAATGAAACTGACCCTACCTCATTTCAGGTTTGTATGTTAAATATCATTGCAATTCAGTAGTAGTAAAGGTTACTTACAAATTTTGATAACATTGCAAAAATATTTTGTTCTTTTTTATATATAATAATTTTATTTATACGAAAATTAAATTTTTTAAATTATCTTTTTATTTTTCTTTTTGAAAATAAGTTATTCTATAAGTTATGCTATTCTTTAAGTCATTGTTAATAAACATATATAGATCATACCACACTGCTACTCACCACAGATAATATTATTGTACTTATGAATTTTAGGAAGCAAAAAACTTTAATACTTACATCTCCATATTTTTCAAATAGAAATGTAAATAATTATTTCAATAAAGTATTTAATTTGCAATTTCTCCAACATATAATTTTTATTAATTTTGATTCACAATTTTTAAACAATTTTTTTTACAAAATACTTTAAACATATATTTCTAAGAATTTTTTAAAAATATTTTTTTATTGTGATTATTTTTTCACTTTTTTGCAATGTATATTCAAAGGGAAGAAATCAGTAAAATTTTCTTGCAAATTTTTTTGAGTGAAATTTTTAAAAATGACATTAGAAAATTGCCATTGGTTTAATTTATAATTTTTATGACTATTTATCAGTAATGCGTGATAAATGGATATGAAATATATTTTTATGATAGATATATGAATAAGATATTTTTTTCCCCCAGAAATTCCTCACTAACTCTGATGTAATGAATCCTGACAGTGAAAATGAAATAGATGAAAAACTGAGGAAAGCACTATTGGAGATAACTTCCAATATAAGGGAGAGACTCCATCAGTTTACTAATGCTCTTAATCTTCAAGAATTGAAGGAAATACCTGAAAGGGTTAGTTTTTAAAGAAATTTAACCATTTTTCTTTACAAAATTTATTTAAAAAATCTACATTACAATTCATTATTTTAATTAATATCTCTTTGCAGCTTCAAGATCGCCTTACTGCTTCTCGATCAAACATATCTCGTTTTATTGAAGATGTTACTGCAGCTTTGAAGGAAGATTTGAGTAAAAATGATTTAGATATTTTACATATAGTGAATGATTCTGCAGCAAGTCTGTATAATGAAATGAATGCTTTGCAAGAAAAATTGGTAAGTGCAGAACTAATATGTATTGCAAACATACCAAATTTTTAAACAGGTAGAATGTTGATCAGCAATTTATAAATTATTTAACTATATTGTTAATTCATATTATTTTTTTCATTTTAGAATCGTTTTTCTGAAACCTTATTGGATATTTACAATGAAGCAGATTTATATAAGGTAACATCTATATTTTCTGCTATATAATTAAATTGTAAAATATTTCTATTTTACTATATGTATATCTAAATTATTAAGTTCCATTTCATTTTTTCTAAGTCTTAAATCATGCACAATATCCTTATCAAAAGTTTTATTATATAAATAATTTTTGTATCAAATTTTCAAAAATGTAATTTTTTAAAATTTTGTAGGACAAAATAAGAGACATTGAGAGTAGCTTAGATCAAGTTGAAGAAAAGCTGCCCAAAGTTATAAAAGCTGTAAGTCAGTATTTTTTGTGTCTAAACATTTATTTTTAATTTTCAAATTTTGATTACACTAAATATGTTTTGTCAAAGTTTATTAAAAAAGGCAATAGTTGGTATATAAATTTTCAAAACATCTTTCACGGAGAAATCTTTGCTTATTAATATAATAGAGGTACTTTTATTACAATATTTTATTCACAGAATTTTCAGAATCCTATGTAAAATATTTATGAAGGATGTTAATTGTATAATGAAAAGAAGTATAACAATGAGTTTGAGTAGGCATAAGAATTGAATATATATTTAAAAAATATTATCCTTATGAAAATGTCATTATTCTTCATAAATATTAAAGGATTACAGTTCAAATACGACAGTCTTACTTTATTCAAAACTCTTTTGTTGTGTCATTAAAAATATTTATGAATCTTTTTTTTAAATATTACATCAACTTTTTCACATTAAGCATACATACATTAAACTTTTGATTACTTTTATGGAATTTTGCTGTATTCTGATTTCATATTTTGAGTTTTATTAATATACATTTTTAATATTTACTTTTACATTAATCAGTTTTTTTTGTTTTTTTTTTTTTGAATATGAAATATAATTTTTGCAAATTTACATTTTTGTGTATTTTAGCATTTATTCCATGCTGTTGCATCTTCAACTGGATGGACAGAAATGGTAAAGAATTTTTTTAATTCTTATATAATTGTTATTTAATGGTAAAATTATAATGGTAAAGAATTTTTTTGTTCTTATTCAATATAATTATTATTTAATGGTCAATACTAAGACATCTAAATTGTGAATTTGATTTTATTTAAAATAGTCTTCTGACATTTTAGTCAGTTTCAAATTTAGAGTTATTTTATCATTATTTCACTGCTTTTTTTAAAATTTATATAAAAATTAAACAGTCAGTTATGAAGAAATTTTCACTCTTAAGAAATTGAATCTGTTTTGTACTTCATTTTGATAGAATTTTTTTTACAAGAATTTTAACCTACTCTCATAATTTCCCAATTAAAAATGATGAAAAATATCAATTATTGTTTATATGTAGGTGCAGAACATAGGAAAGTGTTTCCCAGTTTGGATAGCTTTCAACATTGCACGTACTGCTGTGTGCGATTTTGTAGTGGCACCTATTGTAAGTAAATAATTATTAATTTTTATTAAAAAAAACTTTTAAATTTCCAAAATATTTTATTTTTTAAATTCTTTTTTATTGGTAATTGCTCAAAAATATTCAATACAAAAGTATTTGCTATTTATTGTCAAACTATTATGTATCATTGCTAATTGTAGTCAGCATGTATGTATACACATTAAAATAATTCATTTATTGTTCCTCCCCCCTTCATTTTAATCTGTTGAATTAATTGTGCTTGTATTTTTGCTTAATTTATGAAATATATTTTATTAATTGACACACAATTGGATCCCAGACATTCATCAATAATGTATTGTTTTTAACATCTATATTTGATGTGTTTGAATGATAAGAAAAAAAATTTGATTTCTCAGTTATAGCATCCCTTATTATTTCTATTTTTATTTACAGACTGCAAATGTAATATTTTAAAAATACTTTAGCATTTTATTTTTATTTTTTTGAGAATCAGTTAGAATATTTCATCATTGCTAATTTTTAATTTTTACTTAAATTTATTTTATATGAATTTAAACTTCTTTTCAGTGAAGTTTTTTTAAGGGAAAAAAAAACATTTAATATGTTCAAAGGAAGTATACTTGAAGTACAAGGGAGGGGGACTTCATTTTAATATTTTATACTTGCTTTTGTGTTATTTTGTCTTATATTTTCATTTGTGTATCTCATTGAAAAATTTTCTTTCTAGAATGGATATTGGTTTGGATTAGGATGGGCACTTTTTGTGATTATACCCACCATTTTCTTCTCTGTAAAACTTTCCAGATTCTATTTGCGTATGAAGTATGACGATGATTCATATATGTAAGTAAATTTTATTATTTATAAGATTTTTCTGTATTCAAAAATTAAAACATTTTATTTTAAAAGAAATTCTGATTGGACATAATCTATCCAAATTTTATTTATTCTGAATAAGATATTGTCATACATTATTGCTTCAGATAATGAGGGAAGGGAGGAAAGAAAAATTGCTTTGTATTTAGGTGACTTATGATTATTTCATGCCTGAATTTCTCCAGGTACTCATATATTATAAATAGTTATAAATATACTGCAAAAATGTATCCTGTGAATTATATATAATCATTAAAGCGGTATAAAAATTTTTGAATTCAAATGTTTTGTGTTGAAGTAATGATATTTAGAAATGTATTAAATATCATCTGAAGTTTTTATTGTTATTAATTTAAAATTTTCATTCAATTCTATATATGTTTCCCATTTTATTAAATTATTTCAATTCTTCACATAAATGTGAAATATTTAGATTATGTTATGAGGTCTAAAGAAATAATTTTACATAAGTTATTATCATTTATTATATTTGAAGACAAAATAAATGTTTCCATTATGAAATTTTAATTTTATAATGGACTTTTTTTCGCTGTTTTAGGATTTTAATTAATTATCAAAAAATTTCTGTAAGATTTTGCTAGACTTTTTTTTAGTTTACTTCTACTTGCTGTATGTTTTATAATTATTTATTTATTTATATATTTTTCAGACCTGATTCTGGAGAAGCCATTCCATTAGAAGAGTAAGTGCAAACTTTTAAAGAAATAAGTGCTTAAAAGCATTATTTTTGTGTGCTCTATGAATGAAAATACAAATAATATATATATGTTTAGTGAAAAGCTTAACTTCTCAGTTGTTTGTGTTCTGATTTTGTGGCAAGATAAGTTTTAATAATTTAAAGCTGACATATATTTCTATATGTAAATATTACATTTAAGTTCACAGTTTACATTTGCTATTGATTAAGTTTTTTATATCCATATTTCACAATGAAATAAAAATTATATAATTGGTAAAAAAAAAAGAATTTTTTTAAAAGAAATAACAAATCTTATCACAGATTTGCCCCATCTTGATACATACATTGCATGATTCAAAATTCATCTGCCCTAAATTTTGCATCATTAATCCTTTGCACTTTAACATCAGTTTCCATTTACAACTGCATGTTAATGTTCTTTGCAAAAATTCTATTTATGAAAGAGCTTTGGTTTATATTTTTATTCTTTAAAATATCTAAAGAACTTTCTGAGCTAGAAAACTCAAATGTTTTAAAGTTTTGTTGTAGTTTCAAATTTGCATTAAACACCTGTAGTATTATTAATTTTCCCTGTGAAATGGTAGTTGTAGAATAGAATTTTTTAAAAAAGAGAACCTCTGTACTAGAAATTACAGTTATATTTCTCATACATATAAAAAAACTGTTAAAATTCTTTGTATTAATGAAATGGGGTGGATAATAAAGTTTTTTGTTTTTTTGCAATATTAATATATTGGATTTTTACTTAATAATGACTCAGTAGCCAAATTTTTTTAGAATTAGAGATAAGGATATACTTCCATTTGAGGGGGGGGGGGGATACTTAACATTAAAAAAATTATATATTGTCTTATATAAGTCAAAATGTATTGCTGAAAAATTACACTGTTTAATATTTTTACAAGTTCTTAATCCTATCAGTTATATTTAGTAACACACAAATGTTCCTTTCTTGTTACAAAAGCTTAGAATTGATAAGGTTTCCTTTCTTGTTACAAAAGCTCAGAATTGATAAGGTTTGAATTTCCCACTATTTTAGACAATTTCAGTGATTTCCGTAGGACTAATGTGCCTAAAGAAGTTGTTCTTGGCTTAGGATAAGGAAATTCAAAGCTACATTATCAATTATAGTAACAGAAGAATGCAATTTTTTTTAAATAAAAAAAAAACGAAATTTTTTGTATTGTGAATATTTTACTAAATATGACTAATTAGGGCTGAAGAGCAGTATAAAAAGTGTAAACATTGTCATTTTTTCAATTGGATGTTTATTGATTAAAACTACATAAGATATTATTCTTGACATCATTTTAAAGAATTTTCCATTTGGAACTATATGTCTGTTTCTAACAATTAAGAAAATAGTTATTGGACTATAATTAAAGTGAATGACTTGGATAAGTAGTACAGTTTCAGAGAATAAAAATGTTCTAAAATGCTATCTTTGGTTAATTTTAATTTCTTCTACAAGTTAAAAGTTTGTAACTGTAAATTTAAAATTTATTTCTAATACTTTACTTGTCTTAAGCAGTTTAGAGAAATTGTTTTGAAAACAGACAATTTTTCAATCTGGAATAGTAGGATGCATCAAAATCTTGCCCAGTTTTTTTTTTTTTTTTTTTTTTTTAACGCTTTGAAACAAGTTTTTGATCATTTAGGAAGAAAGAAAAAAAAGTTTTAAATGCACAACGCTTTAATAATGCATTTAATTTTTTTAGACTATATAAAATAAATATCTACTTATGATGTCCTATCAAATGACAATAAAAGATAATTCCAAAATGAAGAATTATATTTGTGATATTATGTATTAGAAAATAAGATTTACCTGTTTATGCTCTTATTATCTATTTCCTTTAATATTTATAAATGTTCATAATAAAGTGATTTATAGATTTCAAATTACTGTTTTAAAAATTACAGTGTTATTTGCATTTGTGAGAAATTTCAGAACTATTTTTTTTTTAAAGAAGATCTTTAAAATGCTAATTAACTTTTTTCTTCATAAGTAGACTATAAGCAAAATTTATATTGTTTGAGCATTATGAATGAATTTAATCTGCATGATTTTAACATGCATACTAATTAACTTTATATTAAAATTTTTTTGCTTAAAATTTTGACCAAGTGAAATAAGTTCAAATTAGATTAGTTATTTAATTATGTATAACATACTGTTTATTTGCTATTTTTAATTGTACATTTTGTTGCTTCTTAAAAAATATTTGTGGCTCACATCTGCTGCTTATCTTTGTCCTCATGTTACGCAATCCTGCATGTTTGTTTTTTGTTAATAACCATTAACTTGTGTGAATATGCTTAACAAAATGTTACCTTTAACACTTTTTTTAATATTTCATTTCACAGCATGAGTAGAGCTAAGCCATTTTCGTATACAAATCCTGGGGCTATGAGCTGGATGTAAGTAAATTATTTAAATAGATCACCTGATTTCATGTAAATTAATATAAATTGTTCAGGAAAACCACTGACAACAATATGTTGCTCATCAGACGTTTTATTTACAGTTGATGCTTGATTTTTCTTTCTTTTTATTATGTTTGTATTATAGGTTTTTTTAAAATTAAATTTCTTCAAAATTGTAGAAAATGTAAGTGAAATATGAGGCTTATATCTCTTAGATTTTGTTTTATTTTATGTAATCCAATTTTGATGTATTTTGAAGCTGATACATTTATGTAAAATGATTTAATCAGCTATAAATATAATGTTATTTAAAAATAACATGAAATTACTTCTAAATATATATTAGTTTCTATTGTGCATCAAAAGTTTTGGGAAGTTTTCAGAGTTGTGGATTTGTAGATATTCAAAAAATTGGAAAAGGCAATAATACAATTTCAAACATTTCATAACATATATAATATTGTTCATGAATTCGATGCAAATAAATACATCCTTATAAGCACACATAATGCATTGATATAATTCAGTGGAAGTATTAATTATTCAATATTTGGTTATAACCCACTTTTGTTTTCTTTTAATTTTCCACATTTGTTTATCTTATGCATATGTGTTCATACTTGCTCATATTTTACACCTTTAACATTTTAGTTTCTGTATGTCCCCAAAAAAGGAAAATTAAAGTTGTGAATAATATGCTCTTGATCATTTAATATTTTGATACATATTTCAAATACCATATTTCTTATGTTAATTTTCTGAAGTTTTTAAAATGTGGTTTCTCAGTTTATAAAAGTATGGAAAGATGTGATTTGGAGGAGATATTTTTTTAACATTACAGGATAGGTTATGAAAACATTTAACCAATGAAGGGAAAAAAAATTCATTTCATTAAATATTTATTTACTCAATGTAACATCCCTTTATTCTTTTTATATGTTAAATTTCATTTTCTCTTCACTTTTTTCAAATTATATCCAAAAAGTTTTAATATTTTTTTGTTCTGCAGGAATTTAAAGTAATTGAAAAGTACATTATTGTTGCAAATTTTCTATCCTACAATTCAACAAATTAAAAAATGTTTTATTTATGTCAGAAAAAAATTATTTATACAGTCTCAATGAAATAGAGAGGCATTTTATGCTCTCCTACAAATCCTTGTGAAGTTGAAGATTCAAATTTTGTTCCATGTCAAAATATTTTCATTTTGCGATTTTCAATAGTCAAATTATCAAAAGAGTGTGT
The DNA here is from genome assembly GCA_026543865.1 of Argiope aurantia. NCBI lineage: Eukaryota > Metazoa > Arthropoda > Arachnida > Araneae > Araneidae > Argiope > Argiope aurantia. The sequence continues at coordinate 92,627 of JAPMOR010012866.1, forward strand.
GTGTTGGACTCTTATCATGTTCTCATAAGCATAGGCAATGCTTAGAAAAACAGTTTGTGAAAGAGGATCTAAATAACTATGTAATTATTCATAAAGCAACATTTTTCCTCTCAAAAATAAATTTTTCAATGATCTGCATAATGCCATATTAGCAGCCTCAACTTCTGAATTTGAGAACTTCAAACGTATTAAACTAAAGAATCCATTCATAGTAAAGATCTATCGTATATTCAGACCTAATGCATAATGACTATAGCATTCAAACATCCTCCTTCTGGAGTGGAATTTTGGCAAAATGTGTGCTTTCTTGTCCATTGTCCTTGTGATTAATCATATTTCAAAATTCTGGAACATTTTACAAAAGGGCCTTTTAATTTAAAATTAAATGTTGATTTGACTAAATTAAGCCATCCGTCTATTTACATGTTTATATAGGGATTATATATAGCAAAAGCTATTGCATTAAAAAAAATATTAGAATTTTAAAATGTAAATAAATGAAATCTTGTGGACATAACTTTTTCTAATAAGTTTTTTCAATCAAGAATGATATATTTTCCTCTTAAGGGAAGAATAGTTGGAAATTTTAAAAATGTGCTGTTTAGGTAACTGGATGGTTTTTAATGTATTTGATTATTATTCACTGTTTAACTGGAACATTTCCAGCAATTTCTATTCCGAAAAAAAAAGTTATGACAATTTTCACTCATTTTTGCTTGCCTTATCTTCCAGTGTTAAATTGCACTTTTTCTGTAAAGCTTTCAGATTTCTAAAATTATAATTAATTGCAATAATTGAATTTAAAATTCATTCTTGAAAGGGGAGGTATTGTAAATTTAAAATGGTCTGTTGGACTTTCCTTCATTTTGGTTTTCAAAGCCAAAATCGTTTCATATTTTGATTCTGAAGCTCTCAATATTTTGGCATTACATTTTATTGATTTCACTACTTCTCTTTTTTTTTCTTTACATTCATTGCATGCCTGGGAAATGTAAAATATACACACTCAATATCCTTGTTTACTTGCTTTTTTGATGTCTTGTTCAAATTTGATCACTGAAATTTTTAATAGTAAATTTTAAATGTTGAGAAATGAGAAAAAAAATTGTTTCAATTATTTTTTTAATTTGTTTAATTTAAAGATATATATTTTTTTCAAACTGTTTTGTTATATGCTTTAAAAAAATTTAATAAATAAATCAGTTTTTTTTAATGCACATGATTTTGGATGGAAAATTTTTTGAAAAAAACTGGATTTTGAGTTTGTACTTATTAAAAGTTTATCCAACTTTTTTTTTTGTTAGCTACATATGTACTTTCTTTCATATTAATATTTTCTTTGCAATTAGAATGAAAAAAAAGTTACATACACAGAGCTTTTTTCATGTTAATATTACATATAATTTCAATTTTATATTTTCAAAATCTTTATTAATTAATACCAAAAACAGTCACTGAATGAATTGTTAAATGATATTCAAAATTCTTCTTTATTATGATTGGCCAGTCTTCAAATAAATAGTAGCCTATCAGTCCCCTTCCCCTTTAAAATTATTACAGATGCTAGATATTTTTCTTATTTAAAACACTGTCTAAATGTAGTGTGACAGGATCATTTAACAACTAATTAGAATATATGAGCTTTTCATGCAATATCTATTATAATTTTATCTTTGCAAGAAAAACTTACATTAAAATGTAAATGCTCATGTCTGATATTGTATTCAGGTTAAATATGGTTGATTTAAATGAAATTCAACAATCAAAAGTAAGCACTTCTGACCTTTGGGGTTTGTCCTCATTTAATTGCACCAGATATTAGTTTTGCAGGCAAATTAGAGAATTCTTCGGAAGAAAATGTGATGTGAGGAGGGATAGTAACCAAGATAGCTTTGTATTTAATACTAATTACAATATTTCAAAAATCTAATAATTATATTTTTTTGAAATTTTGCATTTTTAATTAAATTAAATTTATTTATATATATTTTGGTCTTGTTAACTGCCGCTTCTGAATTAAGTTCTTAAAGTATTACTTCTATAAATTAAAAGAAAAATCCTTTTCAAACATCTGGTATTATTTATCATAGATAATATTAAGATAAAATCTGAATCACATTTTTCATCATACACTTATGTTCCAAATTTATCCGTCCAAAATAAGTACTCCAATTTTTGCTTATAATTGATTGAATAAATTGAAAGTATTTTCTTTGATACTATTAACAATCTATTACATGATATTTAACTATATGTCTATTTTCATAATGCATTTGTATTTGAGTAGGTGTTATATTTATGCAGAAAAGAAAGAGGTTGATTATTAAGACCAACTAAAATTTCTATCTTAATTAGAAAAGAAACTAATTATAATAGATTTTCCATACCTTAAGAAAATTGATTTTAAAATGAAAAGGTATAATTCAATGTTATAATCTCATTTTGTGTCACTTTTAAATTTTGAAGCAAAAAACATAAAATTATTTTTTAATAATAGATATGGAAAATTTTGTTGTAAAAATTATATAAAAGTAAATGTATTTTAAATATTTTTTCCTTTGTTTCAATTCTTTAAAAGTATTTTAAGTATCTGGGTTTTAAAAATTATAATTAAAGCAGCTCATATGATAAACCTCTGTATTGATCTCTAGTTTCAATATTCTTTCTTTGTAATGGTATAATTAATACTTTAATTTTAATCATATTTACTTTTCAGGCCACAATTTGGTCCACACCAAAACTACATGGTGCATCCGTCATCAAACAACCAGTCTCGTAATTTCCATTACAAGTAAATTAGAGATGTGAGAGTGCCTTTGTACAGAATGGTTACAGGATAACGTGTATAAAAAGATTAAATTTGTTATTTTATTCCAATTCATATTTGAGCTATTGGGTTAATATGATACTTTGCAGAATTTTGTTATTTAAGATTCCTATTGATACGATTGTGTTTGAATATATAAAATAACTGTTGCACAATATTTTTGAAAGTTTTCAAGCTAATTGTTTATGTGAAGAGTTGTAGATTTATATATTGCAAGTGATTTATGACTTTTAGTGAAAATAAGTTAACTGCTTGAGATTTTCTTCTGGAAAATATGAACTTTGAAAAGTTGTGTTGCAAATTGCTAAATTGGTGCTTGAAATTGTATTTGTTGTGCTATTTATTCAGCTTCTTATTTGTAAAAAGTTTATGCGAATTCTTTTACAAAGTGATAATTTTTGAAGAGAAAAATTTGTGTGTTTTTGCATGGATGTATTTAAATACTGGACCAAGATCGTGCACAGAAAAATGGACTCATATAAAGTATATTTTGAGAGAACTTTTTATTTTAAAATTACTCAGTTGCTTAGAATCTTATAAATACTTATATCATCACAAAAGTTGCTTTTGAAACTGCGAAAAAAGCGAAATATAGTTGTTTGGGTTGTAATTTATTAATATTTATATTTATATATCAATTAAAATATCATTTGGAAACTTTCATTGATTGAATAAATATCTTTAAGAAGTGATGATAGAGAAATGCAAATTTATTTTGAAATGGAAATATTTTACATAAAGTGACTGATTGTAAAGCAGCTTTTAGCCCAAAGGCAGAATGTTCAGTATTCTTCTACTGTAGTTGTATATCTATCATCGTTGTTCATTTACTATTTGTAATTACTCACCCTTTCATATATAATATATATATTTACGTGTATATGGGTTAATTCGTGAAACATTAAAGGTTTTAAACTGAAATAATTTCAGTGTTTCTATGCAAATCTGTATGTAAATATGTAATTTTTCTTTCCATCCTTGTGGAGTGATAGACTTTAATTTATTAATTTGTTCCTTAGAGACAGGCTGTATATAGGCACTGAAATCTGCAGCTAACAAATTTAGTGTCCTCTTATTTCATAATTCAATAATTAGTTTGTAATTTTGTGGCCTTTAAAATAATAATTTAAGTTCTTCCTTCATGACATTGAATGTAACATTTTAATTTAATTGTATTAACCAAACAGTTTGTTTTCATTCTCCTTTAATTCATTCTAGAGAAATTACATTTTTAAAAATTCGTGTGCAAAATTGCATACATTTATGTTCTCTTTGTTTTTGAGATTTATGTTACAATAATAATAGTATCTCATTCATTTTCCCTCAATTACTACTGGTCTTCCAAAATTGCAAGACATATTTTTTTTTTTGGCTGCAAGAGGTTTATATATGTTTTTAAAAGACAGGTCTGTACATTTGAACCACCGGCCATACCACTCCTTTAAGAAATGGACATTGTGTTTTTCTGTGTTTTCAGTGTGAATACACACACAAAGTATTTTAAATCCGTCTGTTAACATTATAATGATGATATATCATCTGTTCTATTGAGAATAGAGATGAACAAACTTAAATTGTTGTGAATATTTCATGTTTTACAGATGTGCCAAATATTTAGTGTGTAATAATTTTATTGAACTTGTGATAATAAAGTGTCATCAATGTCATTCAAAAGTTTTGTCTGTATTTTTTTTAAATCATAAATTTTAAAAATGCTGTAATTATTGACCAATTAAAGATTATAAACATTTCCAGAGTATGCTTTTATTAATGTTAAAAAAACATTTAAATAATACATAGCAATAAGAAGTCACTCAAATATGGGAAAATAAGTGAAGTGATTGAAAAATGAAATAATTTATTAAGATTGGAATGGGGGAGGATGGTGAAGGGCAGAAAAGAAACTATAGAAAGGTTGTCAGTTTTTGAATATTCCTATATTAGGAGGGCTGTTCAATTTTGTATCCTCATTAACATAGTTTATTCCATTTTTTCCTTTCAACTGAATATACACATTGATTTTTGAGCAAACTTGCGCTCGGATCAAAAACTATTCTAAGTGCTCTTTTAGTGTATGTTGAGATTTCACAGAAAGACACTAGGCTTTTACAGTTATATAAAATGCAATTTAAAAAATTTTGAATTCCATCAAAAATATAGTAAAGAAATAATGGCAAATAAATGGTAACATAAAAAGCATTTAGGTGTTAACAATAGTCACTAATGCATATATCATGTTGCATTAAACTGAGGTCTGAACAATGGCATGTATGCTTGGCACTGTTGCTTTGGGACTCGTGCTATTTTCAAAAGAATCTTTTCAATAGTGCTGTTACAGTAGCGATCTTGTCAAACAATATCTCTTTTTTAAAAGTATCTTTTAATACCCAATTTACTCGGATATTCTTTTAAAATACAAAAAATGAAGAAAAAAAAATGTTTCTATTACAGTATAATGAACTGGGTATTTTACTGTGTGCTTCATGTGAAGGTATGTTAACGATTAAAAATATTTTATTTACTCGAAACTTGGCGTTAGATATATGTAATTTTTGTGTTTTTATTTCAAATAGGGGAGGTGGAATCTCAAAAATGGAAGTATGAGAGGTAATAGACTTTTCAAAGCATATTAGTTAAATTTTAAACTTTCAAAAATCACTTAGAATTTTGAACTTTTTCTTTTTACAATTAGAAAAAAAGAAAAATTGTAAAAAGGAAAAACTTT
>JAPMOR010012875.1:0-21829 GCA_026543865.1 Argiope aurantia
AAAAAAAAAAAAAAAAAAAAAAAAAATTAAAAAAATTTAAAAAAAACAGTGGTCTGTTGAATTATACAGAATAATGACCTAATTCATGTTGATCAACTTTTAAAAACTGCAGTATGCTTTTAGGAAAGCACTGAATGTAAAATTCTGATGCTTTTTAAATGTCTGGCTAATATTCTCAGAAGATAAATTTAAACCAATGCCAGACGTTATTTATAAAAATGAAAATTTCCAAATATCAACACAATTAATTAAAACCCTCCTTTTTTTTGTATAATATTGAATATGTCAATAGAGCATTCTTAAAATATCATGTGTAATAGACTTATTAAATGCATTTTTAGGCAAATTATTAACCAAGTGGGAAAAGTGTCTCAAATGCAAAAGAGAAAAATCAACAAAACTGATGAAAATAAGACATAGAACTTAAACTCCGTAATGAGTACAATCATAACTCAGAATGATCCTTTAAAGTGAAATGATATTCAAAAATTAACTATTTTTCAGGATTATAATTTTAAACAGTGATGCAAAAAAATTATAGCATGAAAATAAGATTAACAACTGAAATAGATAATCAGTCAAATAATTTAAACTCAAGAGTTATCAGGTAAAGAAAATAATTAAATACATTAAAATGGCATGAATCTGCAACCAGACGTATCCTAAAAATTTTAAAGCAAATGCACTATCACTGCAGAAAAAAGCCATGAGTCGAGCAAAATGCTTTTAACATCACTGCAAATTGTCTTTAATTTCCAATGTATTATAAGTAAGCTGGCAACACTTTTTTTCTTATAAAGGGTACAAAAATAGTACTTCCTTTAATATGTATATATACATACAAAGAATATGGTACATTTATCTGTATAAAAAATATACTACGTTATAAAAAGTGATTAAAACTTTCTTTTAATGGTAATTAAAATAATATAACAATTTCAAATACAAAATGCAGCTATTTTTTCGATTTATAGAGAAAATACATTTTAATGAGCCTACAAATATTTGAAGTGGATATAATTTAAATAATATACAAAAAATGCTACTTTAGCTTATACTGAAACTTTTTTTTTTTTTTTTTTTTTTTTTTTTTTGCACAGTAAAGTAGCATTAAGTCACATTTTGAGCATTCATCTAGTTCTCTTGGAATGTTTCTTTGTACATTTGCAAGTTTCAGCAATAAGGGGAGGGGAAAGATCACAGAAATATTCCTACAAACTTAACTAAAAATTCTAAACAGGAAAGAAAACACACGGAGTCATACAATAAAAAAAAAGTGCAGCATTGATTGAACTTGCTAAATGATATGATCTCAATATGTAAAAAGAAAGAAACATACAAACACTAAATAACATTTTTTAATTTCCTTTTTTAAACAATTTTGGATATAATCAAACTTTTGGTAAAAATTTAAATTTTAAGTCTAAAATTTAGGTTGTAAATAGTACGCATAAAATACAAAATGAACTTACAATTTATTGGAGGATAAATATACCTATATGTAAACATTACTTTATGGAACTAATATAATAATAATATATTGAAAATCTCTTAAACTTAGGATTCAAATTGCAATTTCTCAATGAAAAATTTACTGGACAAGTTATTTTTAACGAAATATAAAAATTATCATTCAATTTCATTTGTTTAATTTACATGGTTCAGTGCACACAAACCAAATCTATTTCTTTCTAAAATGTTAAAATCAAAATTTTTTATACATACAAGGCAAGAATTACCAATTTGTGATGCTGATTAAATCATTGTTAGAAAGAAACTAAAAAAAGGTTAAAAACCACAGCAGGTAAAAACTAAATCGCCAAAAATAGAAAACTTCCATCGAATTTTCGCTGTCATTAAAAAACATTAACATTTGTTTTACCCAAGTCGCGACTTTGTTGGCTTGTTTTCTTAAAAAATGCTAATTATACAGAAGTCGTAAGTTCATCATTTTAATGTTAAAAAATTGATGAGCAAAAATATTTTCTAATCATCATATAAAAATGCAATCCAAATATGCAATAAATACATAGATATATTACAAAACATAAAAAATAAATATATACCTACAAAATTTAATTGTATAAAGCTAAACGACAGGAAAAATTGTATATTATGTGTGTGTGTGTGTGTGCGTGCGTCAGCGCACACTTTTATTTAACTTCACACAAAACTTATATTAAACTCTCCATATTCTTTACCTAAATTGAGATAATTGCTTTGTTGCGGTAATGAAGCTACATCCACTTTAGCTTCACTATCTAGTCTTTCATCTTCATCTGACAGGTCATCTTCTGAAGTCATGCAAAATGCTGGGTTACTATGAACCAACTGTCGACTTGGTGGGCGAGGAGGGGGACCCCTAGCAACAGCTTTAGGTGGAACAGGTGGAGGTTCACAAGACAATCTCCTTAAAAGTGGTTGAGAAAATGGGTTTTCTTTTGAGAAATCTCTTTCAATCGAAGCATCCTCAACTTGTACCGAAGATTCATTTGAAAAGTTTACTTGAGGAGACAAAGATTCATCTGATGGAGCACGCAATGTAACATCTACATCAAGGTCCAATTCAAAACTGTCACTGGCAATCAATGTTGAATCCAAATTAGGAGTTGGTGACGAATTTAAAGGCAGAACCACTTCTTTTTGTTCAGAAGGTCTCGTACGAGGAGGAAGTCTTGGTGGGGGATGAGATACAGGGTGAACCTTTGATGGTGACCATTGAGCATGTCTAGACTTTAAATCTTTCATGTCTGAAGGAATAATGCCGAGATTTTGCAAAATATTTTCGGAATTAGTTTCTTCGAAGTCAGTAGCAGAAGAATAACACTGCCTTGGAAAATACTTCTCAGCTAGTTTTGTCGTAGAATAAATCAAATCTGATGTAAAACTAGGATCCATTCTTTGAAGAGCTGTAGCTAATCCATATTCAACATCAACATTGTTAAAAGGATTGTTGATTTTCATTTCAGTTTTATTTGGTACAGGAAAATTTTCTTTCCCATGAGAAAAATCATTTGAATTGTTTTCGAACTTTGCAGATGAAGAATTACTATCCTTCACAGATGATAAAACAGTAGCATTCAAGCCATCTACAAAGAAATTTTGTTTAATAGACAGAAAAATATTTTTTTAAAGACATCAAAATATAGATATTTACTTTTAAAAAAATAAGGGATGAATTCGGAAAGAAAGACAAGTGTCCAAAATGCTGTTGTCTTTTTCAGAGTACATTTAGAGTATGTAATCTAATCCTTTTCTTCGAACATTTTATAAAATTAGCAAGATATTTTATGCAGTATTTGCACAAACTTTACAATGTAATGATTGTAAAGGTTTATTTTAATCTATGTATAGAATAGCATAAATTTTCGTCAAAATGGCACATGCTTTTATTCATGCCCAATAACAACTTTGAAATATTTAAAGTGTGTGTCCTACTTTTAACCAAGAAATCTAGGCAATGTATTTATACCATACTTTTCAAATTTAAAACATCATTTGTTTGTTTGGGAGACAAAGCACAAAAAATAGACTTTTTAAATTTTTTTTGACAGAGTAAGGTATGATTCTTTTTCATACTCTTAGATTTAATCAACTCTTTAAGAGCAAACATTTTACCATTTATGCCAAAAGACCTTTATAGGAATAAATATTACAACATAATTAAAAAAAAAAGTAGGCCTATTTTACAAAAATATTGCTTTTGAAAAATAAAAAAATTTAATAAATGTTTTTCTTTTTTTTTAATTAATTCTTTTTTCTTCTTCACATATTCATAGGCCTAGATGGTTTTCAAAATCCATAATTTATTTATTTTTTTAATCTAGAAGTGTTTTATATCATAGAAATATAAAGTTTAATATATGTTACAGGCTATTTGATCTAAAAAGTGTTCCTTTATTATCTGAAAGATGTTATCTGACATTGGATATTCACGTTTATGCTGAATACATTAGGCTTTATTGCAGTACAAAAGCAATATCCTGTACAATCTAATTACAGAGAAAACATTAATCTGATCTCCACAATAAAATCAGTTACTTTTCCATGGTGTGATTCTCTATTGGCAAATAATGTGTTTAAATGAAATTTATTGCATCTGAACAAATTCATCCTTTGTACATTCATTTGAGCAAGTTTTTTTTCATTTCTTAAATTATAATGATTAAAACAGTATTGATAGAAGATCTCAGGTTTTTGAGAGTGTAATTAAACCACATAATTTTGCGCAACTACAAAAATCATAAAATATGGGGAGGGAATCTTTCTTTTCTACATTATCTAATTATTACAATATTCTACATCATTACAAATTGTTCTGATAATACTTGTACATGTGTAACATTTTATATACTATTTTACAAATATAACTTCTCCTCATCTTAATTTTCATCTGATGTAGATTAGAGTAGCCTGAAAGATTTCATTAATTGAAATATAGATCTTTTTTTTAACTCTTCTATTATGCAAAAAATATATATGTGTGGAATATAATTAGAAGTAAATACCAGTAGTACCATAATAAATAACATGGCCTAGTTTTTAGGTTCTTATACATATACATAAACTTATAAATAATGTCAATCAAACCTTTTCTGCTTGAAATAGACTTCAAACAACAGCAGTTTATTACTATTCATCAATAATTAAGTGCAATTTATCATTTTCACAAAGCAATTATGTTTTAGAAAACAGCATATGATTTTTATAAAAACAATCTTTTTGGGTTCTTTTTTTTTTCCCCCTTCCATTTTTTTAAAAATAGCATCATTCAGAGTTTTTGAAAAGTAAATAGATTACTATCAACTGTTAAATGTCATATAAAAAACGACTTACATATAATTGAAAAATAATTCTAAAGTAGTGAACATTTATTTACCATAATTGCTTTTGCTCCTTAATGGATTATGAGGTAAAAGTGGCTTATTTTCTGCGAGTAATTTCGTTCCTTCAGATTTAGGGCCAGTAAGAGACTTATACTTGGAAGGTAATATATCTATATCCTTTTCAGAACATGTTTGATGGAAGAAACTGGATGATTTAGAAGTGTTTTTAATCTGCAAAAGGAGAACATGATACAAATAGTAAACAATGGTGACTGAACAAACATGAAATGTTGATAATCAACATAAACAAAAAATAACCTTTAAGTATTAATAGCAACTTTTATTCATCCAAACGCTCTGCATATAATAAAAAATGAATGAATCCTGATTAATGTTATAATATATATATAATACAGCTAAGCAAGCTTTGTTAATATTGTGCATTAATCTTGGGTAAAACAAACTTTTAAAGTTTGAGCTATTATATCTGCGCAAGCATTTGGTATTAAAAGCTTATTTTCAATTTTTTAAAGCTCTTATTTCAAAATGGTATATGGCTCCTAACTTGATTCCGTACTAGCTGTACCCGGCCACAAGTCGCAGTGACTCAGTCTGGTTACATGGAAAAGAAAGGAATGAGAAATCGCATGTTTCAAATATGATTAATTCTACAATGCTTCTAGGTATATAATATTTTTGTTGTTCCATTGTCTGTGCATATATTAAGATTGTCTGGTTTTACAACTCTAGAACACTCAACATATAACTGTCCATATGAGAGGAATCCATGTCTAGCTCTAAACCACACAGTTCTAAAGATTAGCCCGGAGCTTAGTAGATGGTGACTACAAACGCAATTCCAATTGGGAATTGCAATATCTTAAATTGAAATGGCATATTTAAGAATTTCAGGAATGCAATGAATGAACATCTTCACCAATGAAAGATCCTGTCAAGATTGCTGTTTCTGCGACGTTGTTCTTTTTTTTTTTTTTACTGGATGCTAAGGCCGTTGCACAACTTTGGTTGGTTGATATTTCGCAGCATAATTGATATGCCGATTTTCAATTGCTGTGCATGCGATGGCATTCCTGTTAGATCGCGTGGATACAAAAATTTTGCTGAATAATTAACAGTTTCCACAACAGAGTCGATGGACTTGCATGCGACTACCTCGATATGAATGTTAAACTAAATAATATTGTTAAGCTCATAAATGTCTTTTTTCCAGGCCCAATAGCGCTGTTCACTCAGCCAATCGTGATCCTTGTCATTGGTTTGAATATTGGGAAATACTTTTTCAACCAATTCTTTCGATGTCTTTAAAACGCAGAAGTTATGAGACAATGAAATTCATCCTGTAGACGGATCAGCCAACAATTATCCGTTCCCAATTTTTAGCAACTGACATGAAAATATCTGAACTAATCAATCGTTTTGCAGCTAAATACGGATATTTGTAGTTAATCACAAAGTTTTTAAGGGTCGCCACAAAGTATAGCATTTTAGGCAAGCAATTATTTTATCTGTTGGTGCCAATAAAGCAATTACAGGCAATGTTTGTCTGAAATCTTCACATTTCTGAGATTGCTAATTTACTGCCATCTTCTGCTGATCCTCTTCTGCATAAAGGATATCCACTGTTTCCTGGCATTTCTTATCTACAATGCATCGGGAAATTGGGTTCAGAGTAACACAAAGTACATGTATCATATTTTTATCAATATCATGCAAATCCTTATCAACGTCGGCATCAGTATTACAGCATGTTACATCGTCAATTTCATTTGAAGTGATTTTGTTAGAGAAAAAGATTTGTATGCGCGGTGGCAATTCTTTCTTTTGCCATTTTTCTGCGCATGGGAAATGAATGCTGTATTAATTCCAAAAAATGTCACGTAAAATAATTAAATCAAAATGAAAATAAATCGAAATTTGTAAAAATTTATTTTAACAATGCAATCGGAAACACTGAAATGGAATCGTAAAATAATTGTTATAGCGTGTGTTGCTTTTACCTGCAACAAATCGCGCTGTTTTAGGTGGCGTCATCTGTTGGATTCTATTATCAAAAGAAGTAAAAAAACTCGTTTTTACCTATTACAGGTATGACATCTATGTAATGAGTATATAAAACTCCGCCTGTATTCGAATGCAACGTTGAGTCAAAATTTCAAAGCAATTGGTTAAGTATTTTCGGAGATCATAGATTTTGAACAGACGAAAATTTACATATAGATATCAAGCATAAAAGATGAAAATACTCGAGATTTTACTTGGTTCACTAGAGCATCAATTCAAATAACTGATTTTTTTTTCCTACCTTAATACACAATTTTAAAGCAATTGCAACAATGTCAATGAAACAGTAAACTAATGCAAAGTGATTTAACGTGATAGATCATAGTTTTTGAGAACCGTGAATAATACAATTCATAGTGTACCATATCATACATGTTGTAGAATATAAAACTGCGTACACACTTTGAACTTATCTGCAGATATCCAAGTTCTGTCCACCTTGCCATAACAAAATACTGAACAAATTCATAGTAAATTCATATCAGTGAAAATTAGTATGACATAATGATGTAATTTGTAATTACTATACATGAATGCAAAGGCTGAAGAGAAAATATTGAACCAGTAACAACATTATGAAAACTTCAATAATATGCTACAAACATTAATACACGTTTTTAAAAACTGCAGTATTCCTTTACAGCTTAAACATGAAACTATTTTACTATAAAAGAATATTGAATGCATTGCTTCAAACAACTTATTGTAAGCTTCCATAAGTCTCAGATTAAGCTATTTTATCCCAATTACTATTAAACCTAACCAGTAGTAAAGAAATTCAAATCACTACTAGAAGACAACCATTGCAAAATTTCTAATGAATATATAAAGGAAGTAGCATTAATTGTAGCTGAGTCAATTCTCTGCAATGTTTTTTCCTATATTTTTAATATGTATAATTATATCAATAATCTCATACAAATACCAATTATATTAAATTTAATATGATTTTGTAATCTTTTAAGTTCACTATTCTAACGTACATTTCAATTTCTTTGGGCAGGAAGGAGGATTATAACTAAAAGATTTGCCCTTTCCTGAAACAAAAACATTTCCTGTACACAAAAATATTTAAGGAGGAAAATATATAATATCAACTTACTCTATCTTTTCTATCTAAATCTACAATGCCCAACCCATCATACTGAAATCCAGGCCTAGTCTTTAGGAGGTCATCAAATATCTGATTTGTAAGTTCTTCAAGATCAGGAAATGAATGCGCATCTCTAGGGTCATTTCCTGATGCCTTACTTTTATCAGTTGAACATGGATCTAAAATACACAAAAAGAAAATTCAAATGAAATGAAAGCCAAAATTGCCTGTTAATTAAATCAAAAAGAAAATAATTTTCAATCAGTATATGAATAATCAGCCACCACCCTCTAAGAAGTTGGGTGTTGTTAAAAATACTCCACCCTTCAGTCTGTCATTATAGGATACTAAGCCCCAGCTTTTGCTCTGGCTTCTACCGAGAAAATTTCTTATGTTTAAATAGGCTGATTACTAGGTGTGTGAATAAATCTAAATATGAACAAATGGCAAAGGTCAATGAGCTAAAATCTGCAATTTTTATTATTTTATATTAATGCTGATTCATTATAATCGTCCTTCAGGAACCAAATAGAACGTTACTGCTAATATCTTCAGGGTTGTTTGTTTTTCTTTCTATTTTGTATTCGGCGTTGCATTTTGTCAATTAAATAAGATTAAAAAAAATAGTGATCTTCTAAATTATTAGTTTTGATGTGAATGTTCATGAATATTACGGATAGAGAAGATCCCACTGTAAGAAACAAAACTCCTAATGTTACTAAATATTTACATCTAAAATGCACTGCAAATACTTTTTTTTTTATTTCTTAAGTACTGTGCGAATATGCATATTTTCTACTACAACTTTCGGTATTTAATCTATGACAATCCGATCCGAGATATTGTTAACAAATTAACAGCCCATCTAGATAGCAAAGTCGCGTGTAAAAAAGAAGCCACCAAACTTTATTCTGCAGTCGAACACTGGGATAAAAACTAAAAATACCATTTTAAAGCTAGTGACGAATACTAAAAGATGATGTGTCTAAAATGTTCACGGGGGATATCTGCATATTTGAAATTGTACAAACTTCGACATTCCCTATAGCAACACTCTGTTTTGATGACATGTATAGATGCCACATGGAAAAATTACACAGAGTACAATCTTTGGTTAATATACCATGATTACATCAGATGATATTTGACATTTTCTATTAAGGGGTAGCTTCCATATTTAGATATGCACGGTTTGTATATTCTCTCGACGTTAGCAATGGTATTTTTCATTTTTATTTTTGTAACACTTTAAAGGCAACTGTAAAGTTACAATACACATGTCAAAAATCCTTTGCTACTTCATGCATGATAAAATATTTACAGCGAAAATTTGTAGGAAAAGTTTGATTCTTTTCAACAAAGAAATATTCAACAGTATTGAAAGTTTCGTTTAAATTAAATCCGAGCCTGAATCGCCAATACGCTTAAAACCTCAAAATGGGAAATTTTATTGTATTTGCTATAGAAATAAAATTGAATATAATTTCTCCTTTTTAAAAGAAATATAAATTTTAGTGTCAAAATGAAGGTTTTCTATAACGGGAGAGAATAAAATTAAATTATTTTTCTTCTTCTTGCGCTTTATTCTTAAATTTCATTATCAGTATAGTGAAACCACTTCGAACGGCCACCCCTGTATAGCGGTCACTCCTCCTAATGACTAATTTTTCGTGGCTCCTAACAACGGCTATCCAACTCCCTCTGAACGACCGCCGCGTGGGTTCGACCATGATTCAGGCGCATTTTGCAGGAAAATGTAATCAATTCCTGATTCTGAGTCGAAAGGTTCAAAGTCCGGTTAAAAAAGACCATTTGTGCTTTTTGTTTCCAATTAATTATAAGTAGATTCCGATAATTTTGAAACAAAAACATCATTCGCGCTTCTTTCGTCAGCTCATTCATTGATCTGAGTTGCAACAACGTCGAAGAGTGTTTTTCTAAATCTCAAGCAACACATTCAAGTTCTACATCAACATGAGAACAGCAAACCGTCACGAAAGGTAGCTAGATTATTTAATTGCGGAAGAAAGTAAATCAATAAATTCATTAAAGAAAATAATTAGATTTTGAAAGAATACGAAGACATTAAATTTCGTGATGTGAAACGGGTGAGACACGAAAAATATGTCGACATAAATAAGGCTGTTTTGAAACGGTTTAAAGCTGTTCCTGCCAAGAAAATTCCTGTTGGTGGATCTATGATTCAACACAAGGCAAAAGAACTTGCGAATGCTCTGGGTATTAAAAATTTCTCTGCCAGCAATGGGTAATTGGACAGAATTTCTTAGACGGAATAACATCACTTTTCGATCAATGTGTGGCAAAGCGGCCAATGTCGATCTCAGTTCATGTGATGATTGGCAGGAGGGTCTCCCACTGCTTTTGGCTGGATATGACGACAAGGACATATTCAATATGGACGCAACGGCATTCTTTTCTCGCACTTTGCCCAATAAAAATATAATTCAAAGATCTCAAGAAGTCAAAGGTGGAAAAATTCTGATGGAGCGGCTTACCATTAGTTTTTGTGTGAGCGCAGCTGCAAAGAAAGAGAATTCTCTGGTCATTTGGAGATGTCAAAAACTAGATTTTTAAAGGAAAAGATTTAAGCCATCTTCGTGTGTCATGATACACGAACAAAAAAAACATGGATGACGTCGTCCATTAATGAAAAATAGCTGGTGAATTTCAACGAAAAAATGAGAAATGAAACCTGAAAAGTTCTCCTTATGTTGGACAACGCGGCGTGTCATGCATACAGAGCTCAGTCCTCAAATATTAAACTTTTATTTCCACCGTCAAATGTAACATCAGAATCAACCATTAGATCATGGTGTTATAAAACGTTTCAAGATAGAATATAAACAATACGCTCTGCGACATGTCATTGCGAGTATGGATGAATGCGAAGGGCTTGTGAGCTTTCAAAGAAAAATGCTGTCGAAGATGCTCTTAACTGGATTAAAATCTCCTGAAAAAAGATCAAGAAATGATCACTAAATGTTTCGTTAACTGTGGGATAGTAGCAGAGAAATCGAGAGACAACTAATTCGACGAATCGGCGGCGGAAGATCAAGTAACAGAGCTCTCGAAACTTACTGGAATAGAGTACGATCCCGAATCCTTCTAGTACAAAGCAGTAAATCCTGTCGATACTATTTCGTTCAGTGGTGGCGGGGTGGTTGGCTGTACACAAGAAGAAGCACACTACAGCAGTGGAATGCTTTAATGCAAATGGAGTGCTTTGATCCCGATTAGGAAGAATGCCTATGTTGACAAGGTCTATCTACATTCTTTAAATCAAATCCAAAATTAATTTAAGACTAATTTAAATTAACTAAGAAACATGTTGTGTGTTTACACATTTTTACAAATGAATTTATTGTCCCTTTTAGTCACTGATTTCGTCTTTGACGAGGAATTCTACGTTACGGTTGGTAATCGTAATCCAGCTAAACTTTCAACTCAAGCGACTTTGAGGAAAATAGATGAAGTCATCGATAATTTCGAAGCAATAACAAATAAATGAATTAGAGATTTGCTTTTTAAACTGAAAGAAGTTGAAAAAATTGGTTGTTTCTCAGAAGTGTAAAAACTTCTGAGAAGAGTGAGTCAAATAATACCGTTTTTCAATAAAATGTTAAAAAAAAACATTAATAAAGTACTATTTTCTCTATAAATAAGTTTCAAACTTCATTTTAAATGTGTCAGACTTGTTTATATTATTATTATAGCAAGAACATTGCAACTGTAAAGAATACCTTTCAAAGCGGCCACCTTCTGTGAACGGCGAATTTTTTCGGAACGGATGAGTGGTCGCTTAGAGGTTTCACTGTATGTACTATTCTTATCATCATTGCTAACTACTCATAAATAAACATAGAAGAATACACCATTTTTTTTATCAGCATAGAAAACAATTAGTGCACTTTATTCGCTGCTAAATGTAAATTTGTTTTCTTCCATGCTTTACTGGTGGCTTAGTACTCTATACAAATTGCCTTTGACTACACAACAATTCATTATATGAAAACACCTCTATACTGGATACGTACTTATAACTGATAAGGAACACAAATTACAGAACATCTAGTTCATTAACTTATTTTACATATCTTTCAATTTCCATACTTGCTGCACTTTTTTATCTAATATTTATCCCCTATTTTGCAACTTCTAATATGAATAGAAATTTGAAAGCTGATATAATAATAGAAATAATTACAATTTCTATAAGAATAATTATTAATTTCAAATAATTATGAGAGTGATTAATCCATAGGAAGCCTTAACGAAGTATGCATGGTAATAACTGAAAATTTAGATTGTGTAATTTTCGTGTCATATGTATATAATTTTTGCAATCATTCCCAGAAGTTTAAAATTAAATTAAATAAATTAAAAAAGGATATGAGAATAACACTTTAATCCACTGTAACAAAAGTTGATAAAATGCAATTGTTCATATAACTGAAACCAAATAAAGAGTCGCAAATATTTTATTAAAAAAATCAATTATAATGTCTTGACTTCTTTGTCATTAGTAGATCGTTAAGAAAAGTATTGACTAAAAATTAATTTATACGAAATTTTGAGTAATTGCTTATAAATTATTTTTCCTTATCAAGAGAAATTCTAACAAAAATGTTATTTTCCAAGAAAACTAGAAGTTTATTCATTTAACATTCAAGTAAACTGAAATATATTGCTTTAAAAAACTTATTTGATCGGCTTTTACTTTTCATTTAAACACTAAGCAAAAATTGTGTAATTTTATTTTTGAAAAAATAGTGGTAAGCTAAAATATTAATCGATACTTCGTAAATTATTATTTTTGTATGTCTAAGGAATAAAGGCAAGATATATTTAGCATACAAGATATTAATAATAAATGCATCATCCATTAATGCTTTTATACCTGAATATTTTTATTCGACTTATGATTTTATAAAATATTATAATAATTACAATTATGGCAGATTAATTTTATGAAATTTGATATTTCTTTAATAAATATCGAACACATCGAAAAATTTAACAAGAACAAATGGCCCTTTTTTGTAATTAATTATGAAGAAAAATAATTTGATGTTTGTATTATGAAATAATATAAAATGTTTGCAAAATTAGATATGTATGTTTGTAAAACTAAATAATTGCAACTCTTTAAAATTTTTACTAGGAAATAAAATTCCCATTTTCAGCAATTCTTCCTGTAAGTAACATTATATGAGCCGAAAAGTAAAAGTTCTAGCATGCCACAAGAGCAGATATTCTCTTCCAAATTTAAAAGCAACGACTATTAATAAAATATGATGGCAGTGGAAAGCATTTTATTTTTTTCTAGTCTGATTTCAAATTTTTTGCCGCTGACGAAATATTTTTTATTTATTCTTAAATTACACGATTCATGATCATTTAACACATTGACTGCCGCAAATGCGATTGTGCGTTACAGATAATATGCAATTGTTCCAAACCATCTATGTTATTAGATGACACCTTCTCTACTACAGTTAAAAGATAACAAAGAAGGGGTCATCTAATTAGATAGATGACCCGGATATCAGGCGGGAGTACTGGCAGTGACTGTGTTAATGTAATAATTCATGATTGCACTCACGATATACATGATGAATCGTATTTGAATGCCAAATGAAATGCTACTGACATTTTGAGATTTGTGAAGGCGCCTGCACGTGCATCATTTTAAAGGTAAAACAGAAAACAATATAACAGAAAAACCACTAGTAGGAATAAGCTGAAATTTTGCATCCCCTCCCCCATAACATGACCTTGTCCTTCGATTTATGCCCAAATTTAAGTGTGTTGCCATTTAAAAATTACTTTTTAATAAATATGCAAAAAGTGCGTAAAATGCGTAGAGCTTTTGATATTTATTTATTACATTTAGATTATCTTATAAAATCTTATATTTTCACCATAAAAAAGTTGAAGTTAATAAGCATATTATTTTTTTAAATATGAAAGTTCAAAATTTTATTTTAACATTAGAAGACCAAAAATTCCGTTAGCTCATAATTTCAAAACGTACGGACCTAGATTAATGAAATTTGAAGAACTTTTGATGTAGTTTCGAAATTTGATCAGAAAAAGGAATATTGTCGTTGGAAATTTTGAAGTTTTTTCATATTTCAATATGTAGAAAGTCCCTTATTAAAATTTTAATCCAAAAATCTTTAAAATACATTAATCTTTTCGAATTCTATCTTTATGATTGTGATATGAACGATGCCGAAATAAAGCTGAGTGGATCCCCCCCCCCTCCCCCAGTTACCGTACATCTGGTTCTAAAGACAAATCTTGCTACAAATATCAGAAAAGAAAAATAATAAAGAATGGTTTGAATTTAAAATGATTAACTAACTTAGAAACAACATAATAGCAAGAAATAGGAAAAATCATACACCTTAAATGCTATAACGAAGAGTATCATTACTTTTATGAATTATACCAGCAAAAGAATGGAGTCAGTATTTTTGGTGCAATCTAAAAGTTATACGATATACAAATATTTTTTTTATAAAACGTTCTTGATATAAAATACGACTATAGTTTCATGTACAGGGTGTCCATAATTAATCGCCCAAATTAAAAACTTGTCTACAGACAGAACTATTGTTCAGAAATTTGTGAAAATCTGCGTGGAACATAATTAAGGAATGGGAATTTGCATGTGCAAAGAAAAAAAAAAATTAAGTTTCGATGTCAGAGGGTTTTTGATAATGAATTGGTATTCTATTTAGATTTCATCACCTTCTTATGCATAAATTACTCTAACATAATAACTCATATTCTTTAAATTACACAATCTCTAAAGTGAACTATAAACAATACTGAAACTTATCGAAACCAATCACTTTGACAGTTAACATGTGAAAAACATAATATTTAAGCAGTGAACTGTCTTTCAATGCAAGCACTTGAATATCCTTATAAAATTATTTTCGAATACACAAGGAGCTGCAAAGTAGATCTCTTAACGAGATATCATTCGATGATTACACTCGACAGAAAACTTGCTCGACAACTAATTTTCGAAAAAACAAAAACGCACTTTTTGTTCATATCACGCAGCAGCTGTTATAAACTTACAAACTTTCGTCTTCAATGTGTTCGCTATTGCTAATCAGAATATCATTACGTTTACCAGATCGGGCTTTATCAGTTAAATTGTTTTAGCAAAAAGATAACGCAGCAGTAATTGCTCTACGGAAATATCGGACTTTGAAGGGGACGCGAAAAGATCCATTGACTGTTACAAATCTTCGCTTAACGAGTGTGAGTTATTGCGTTAAAGGAAAGTATACCATAATAAATATCTATACTAAAAAGGTGTTGAAATCTAAATAAAGAAAAATACATATACGTTTAATTCATTAAGAAACGCTCTTTGGCTTTGAAAAAAAAAATTAGTACAAAATTATTTGCTCAAATTCCTGACCCTTCATTCTGTCCTACACAAAATTTCATACCTTTCTGAATAATAATTTCGTCTCTAGACAACTCTGAAATAGGATTGTTTAATTATAGATATCCTGTATAGTATAATTATATCATCATTATTATAGTCATGTGGCAAAAAAATTGGATATGCCCCGTTCACTGATCTACAAGATCGTATGGAATATGCTTCGGTATTATTCATCAAAGCTTCAACTTCGCAGAGGTTGTTTCCACATGCTTCCGAAGCTCAACACCAGTTCTCACAAGTTTCTTGCTCGCTTTGAGATATTGATTCAGAAAGGCTTTGGCATATCTCCGGGTCAGACGAGGTGCATTTTTATTTGGACGATTCGATTAATACTCACAAATGCCGAATTTGGGAACCAGAAAATCTATATTCAATCTTATAGGTTCTGTTGACGACACCACAAATAAATGTGTGGCGAGGGTTTACTGCATCATTTATTTTCGACCCGTACTTATTTGAAATATTAATTGTTAGAGGTCCAGTAACATACTCAATCACCGGGGCACCATAAGCATCGTTGATACAGAATAAATCTGCCCCGGATCTGCAAGCACATCAGCGACTTTCATGAAAACCATTTATGTGAGATAAAGTTCTACACATTAGCCTTTGTGTGAAATACATCCTCAAAAATCACTTCATAGAAGATGTTAAAGACATTTTGAACAATCATTTCATAGAGTAGTGTTCATCAACCTCCACTTTTGTGATTTGTGGCCTCCCTGGCTCCTGGGGTATTTGGCACACCTAATGAATCGTGATAAGCCAAGAACTTTATATTATCTTAAAGACAACATTTCACGACATGTTAATAGCGTTTTCCAGAACACATCATGGTCAACTTTGGAACATGCTATCTGACGATTCCAGAAGGTAGCTGCAAATGATGACCAGCATACTGAACCTGTTTTTTTATATATTTTTTAACTAATGTCACTGCCTCTAAATGTGTAATTCATTACAGAACGTACTCTGTCAGCGAAATTTTGAATTAAATTTTTATTCCCATCCTTCTGTGAAGAAAGATTTCATAACTTTCAGGACATTTCATTTGTAGACATATTCAAAACATGGTCGTATAATTACGAACACTCTGCATATGATAAAACGAAAACAAAGTCAATATTTTCATTCCCCTTTCCATTCACTTCTATTCACTGTTAAAGCAAACGTTCTGCATAACATAATAAATTCAGCATCTACCAACTTTAAGAAACTAATAAAAACTAAGCCAAAAGGTGGAGCATAAAATCATAAAGGAGTTTTAAATTTTTTCATATAAAAATGGAAGTCACAAATACTATCATAAAAAATGCCAATGCAGTAAACTACAAAATGGTAACAAATCTATTAAACACTGAATAAATCACCTATAACTTAGTTCAAAATTAAATGGAACTGTATTGAAGCATTGGAGATAAATTCTCTATTTATCCTACTGCACAACATTCGACACTTTTTTTCCTTCATAACTTTAAACATTGTGAGAATGACATAATGCAGTGATTCAAATTGAAAATCAATTTCTGTAAAATCTCAATAAAAATTGAAAATTTTAAAAACTTACCATCAACAGAAGAAAAAGAATCTTTCATTTCCACTATTATTCGCTGATTATCTATAGATGTTATTGGTGCATTTTTTGAAACGGGCTTTTTCAAAGCAGCCTACAAAAGGATTCCCAATGAATAATAAAAAAACACATAAAATTAAACAATGATTTAATTAATTACACATACATAACATTGAAGATCACATATGCTTCATTAATTTAGTTTCTAAGCTTAATAGCTTAAATTAGTTTTTAAGCTCAATAAATCCAATGTAAAATAGTAGTTTAATAACAGAAAATCCATTTTTTAAAAGAAGTCTCTGCATTTTATAGAAGGAATCACAGTGGAACTTAGTATTGAAATTTTCTTCATTAAAAGTTCCAAAAACAAATTAAATGGGCCGACCACTATTGAAATTTGCTCAATATAGGACAATTTGAGAATGGGGTCAGTCAGGTAAAATGCTCTTGATATACAAGTTACAGTGGAGTATTGAGATTAGGTGTTTTATGAAAGAGATAGTAGTGCTTTGCACAGTACAGCAAAGTGGGCAAACTAATTGAAAATTGTGATCTTGAATTGAAGTGAATCACGGTTATTATGGCACCGCGCTTTGAAGACAAATTATTGGGCTAAAACTGGTGCGGGGCTTTTGCCTGTCGTGAGTTGAGTCAATGTTCACTTCACTAACCTTCATGCATTGCATTATAAGAGCCTGTCAATGTCAATATTGTGTTTATCATGTTGAGTGTGGGCCATATGAATGAATTGATTCATGTTGAAGTACAGTATCATGGTTTCTGCATGCCAATGTTCCCTTGGGATCAAGACAATCTAGTACATTTGAACTGGCATTACACAATGTAGAACACACAGCTCGTAATGTTTATGTGATTCTGGTGCTACATCATATCGTTGAGCAGTTTCAGCTCCTGACATCTAAAGAATATAACCAACTATGTTTTTACTAATTAAGGTTCTGTGTTCATACTTAAATGCCCATTCTAAGCAAGAAATAAATAGTTGTATTTCTGATTCGTAATTGCTGTTTTTTCTTCATTTTTTCATAATATTTCAGAATTTTTTTAATGATGGTCGAAGTAATGGTGTTCAGATTACAGAAATTACACTGTAAATCTTTTAAAAATATTAGATGTATAAAATATTGCAAGAATTAAAAAACTTTAATTTTTTAAAGTTTGTTTGTCAGTTAAATATCTTATTTGCTCAATAATTGAAAAAAAGAGGATATGAATCAATCAGTAATATGTGTGTACATGAATTCTTAAAAAAAATACTGTTATAAATATTACTGAAGTAGTGATGAATACTTCAGTTGAATTTTAATCTAATGCACAACAATGGAATTTTTCTCTCAACTCTTATAAAAGAGAAAACAACATAACTGAGTGGGAAAAAAACTATGCAATGGCATTGTACCTTGTAATTAATTAGCCTTCTAAATATCACTGATAAATTATAAAAAACCACTGAATAAGTGACAGAAAAAAACTCTCACTGAGTACTTAGTAAGGATTTTTTTTCTATGAAATGATTTTTGACATGAAATGTAATCGTTAGACTTTAACATAAACATACATACGTCATTAAACAAACAGCATACGTTTCCCAAAATAAAAATATTGCATTTATATATGTGGTGTCCGGAGTGTCAACCTGGCGCCTCTTGCGTCATAACTCAACAGCCAATACGGAGTAATCTGATTCCCACCAGTAGAACTCTGTATTCAGTAATGTAATAGCGTTCGTCGGTGTAAAAAGTCCCAGCCGTTCGTCCAGTTCATTAAATTCGTTTCTTATGATATACTGGGTGAATCTTGTAATATGAGCCATCTCTAAGCATTAATCTCAACTAGGCTTTCCCCAAGTGTCAGTGAGAGATATTTGATTTGATATATAATTCGGTTAGTAGAGGCCTGCTTTTCAAGCCCGAGTTAACATATCTCTACATATACAGAGATGCAATTTCTTCTACAATAATTTTACTTTCAAAAAATCGTCCTCTCGGCATCCATGATAATGATTTTTTTTTTTAAATAAAGTATCTGCTGAATCAAACACTTTGCATAAAGTTTTTATAACTATATTTTTATAGAATTTCTTAGGTGAATAATTTATAAACAATCTATTTCTTTTGCAGGTAAATTTGATCATGAAAAACAAGAATTTTATAAACACTTTAAGAAGAACAATGCGAATCAACATTGACTTAGTAGCTTTAAATACAAAACTCTATGTTATGATGATATTAACTAAATTGGGTAGGAAAGTATTCAATTTTAAACAAATTTAAACAAAAAAATATCATAAGTAACTGATGAATATATTTCACAAACGATGGAGCGAAATTATTTTAAATATTTATTTCTACTAGTTTCTGGTGAAAATTCTTTAAAAGTACTTTCATTGAATATTTAAAATTACTTCATCACACTACAATTAGCTGTAATACAATATTACACAGCCACTTAATTTACTAATTTCTTGACAGTAAAAAGATTAACAGCACAAATTAACTTAAAAATTAACAAACTTTATAAACTAAGGAAACTAGGGGTCCCCACCCCTCCCTTCTTATTAGAAATTTTGCTATTTTGTTCAATTTCTCACAAATAGTTTTTCACAACACAGCAGATTTTTTTAAAACAAGGAAACTCTCTGGCTTGTTAAACAAATGCAACAGTTTTCGATCCGTTTCAGCAATTTCCAGTACAAAGAAATGTTTCTTATTCTGCGAAGGCATTAAGAAATCAGATTCTAACTTTCTTTTCTTTATGTCATTACCAACAATTTATTTAACCCTCTGTTCTTCAAAAACAGTCGATATTTAGAAAGGACAAATGTTGTTGATATCTTCAATTCTCACATAATGTTTATTCTTTATTTCTAATTTTAGCAAACCTTCAATCATTCATCATATTCCCATAAACAATCATTAAATAATATTTCCCTAGCATATTGCAAAAAAGTTGTAAAACTTTTGTACAAAAATTACTAGCAGTAAAAATATTTAAATAATTCACAAATAATAATGTTGAAATATTGTTTTAAAAATGCTATATAAAGAAGTAATCGTGTAGAAAAGTAGTAACTAGCTGAAGTATCTCAAAATGAAACTCGTATCATTTCCGGGAATACCTAAAATTATATCCGCAAAGAAACGATTTTTTTCCCTACCTGCATAAGAAAAAGGAAAAAATGAGATAAGTCAATTAAAGGAATATTTTTAGGACAGGATCAGCAATACCCTAAACTAAGGGAAACCTTATACACTGATCTCTGGACAAATTAACATTTCACTGGAAATGAAAGATCAGGCACCGCAAAGAAAATATATTCATATAATTTGGTGCAAGGGAATCCTTTTTTCCCCAATTGTCAGGAGGGGGGGACTCCTTTAAGCTTCTTATATAAAAACTATTTTTTTAAAGCAGCTTTTAAGGATTTTTAATGATGCTAAGTAACCTGTTTTATTAGCATTTCACAATTTTTTAGCCATAAATGCTTAACTTCATTCCGAGTTTTTATTGAAAGTATAAGCTACAGTAGAAAAGGCAAAAAATAAATAAATAAGTATATTTCTCTCTCCTTGAAAATTAAACGAAAATTCAAAATATCAAAACAATTATTTTACTTTTTTCATTTAAAAAATGCAAATATTTATTAAAAAAATAAGGAATAATTATAAATTGTAAGATACAAATATAAATTATAAAATAGAGTTAAAACAACACTTTTTATAATAATTGTTTACAAACCAATGTCAAAAAAGAGTCAAATTTTATTCATTATTCTTTTCAATTCTGATTTTTTTTTAAATGTACCAATTAGACTGAAAAATTTTGTATTAAAAAATATCATTAAACATCTGAAGATTAAAAGATCTATAAAGGTACCAATAATTAATTAGGATATATTCACAATCCCTAAAAATGTATGATCACCACATGATTAATTCTGGATTTAATAATAAATCAATTTGTTCAAAATTGAAGAAAAATCCTTACCACAGACATTGTAACGCATTCCATTTTATAGCCATATTTATGCAAAACTGGTTTCAATATATCTCCACAAATTTTGTTACTTTTGGCTTTTACACCTATTGTCTTTCGATTAGGCAATTCAACACAAAACAATATTACTTGCTCAACTCTAATTTCTTTGCAGCTTAGAGATGTAACATCAGTGCAATGGTCAAGGGGCTAAAAAGATAGTTTAAAGAGAATTTCATTAAAATCCTGTTTAGAAAAGAAAAAAAAAGCAAAAGTATGTTATATTTTTAAAAATTTGTTTTTAATATTTAGAAGTGGAAGACTCCAATAAATCTACCCAACACATAGCTAAAATAACAAATAAAGGCCAAGAATGCAGGAGCATCAAATTTATACTAAAAGGATAAAAATAAATGTAATAGTAGAAGAGAATTATTCTATTGAAACCAAAATCCTCTATATATACAGTTAAAAGTGGAAATATTCTGAAGTATAAAAAGTTTATTAGTACACCATTCCTTTAAGAAACACAGCATATGATCATGAGCATTATTTATTTCAATAAAAAATTAATGATTAATAAATAAATAATAATGAGATTAGGAAAATGCTTTTTTGACAGTTAACTCTTGCTTCATTTTAACCTCAGAGTAAATGCTTTTACAGAAATCAACACATACCAGGTTTTTGATGTGCGTAACATGTATTGTTTAGATAAGAAGGGAAAAAAAAACTTCTTTGATTTACATTAGTTCAAAAAAAAA
>JAPMOR010012876.1:0-39569 GCA_026543865.1 Argiope aurantia
GAGCTGCATATTGTAATTAAATTTTAAATTGACTATGTTCACAACTGCTGAAAATCCATAGATTTTCTTTCTTTTTTTATATATATAAGTAAACAAATTTCAAAAATATATGAAAACAAAAACACCTTTTAAATTTAATATAAACAATTATGCCCTTAAAATAATGTAAAAAAATTTAAAAAAAATGTTTCAAATTAATAAAATATTAGCCATATGTATATCCTCGGGTAAAAGAATCTTGAAAAGACAAACAATTCATGAGTAAATTTCTTTGCAGGATTTCAGGATGAATAAGAAAAATATAATGGATCAATACAAATAGGTCTCCAAGTCAGCATTAAAGGACAATAGAATCGAGGAACATTGTTCCTCTATAAGTTCTTTGGAAACGATATTTGATGAAGATTAGGTAGCACCCAAAGTTAATCTTACCAGTTCCAGCTACTAAGCTTACGGAAAACACATGAGCTATTCTTTCTTCTCTTATTCTTTACGAGTGAACTTTCATATATTCCTATTTTTCTTTCTTTGTTTTTTCTTCTACGTACTTCAATATGTTACCACAGTGATAGAGATTAATACAGACATAGAACTCCGTATAACAAATAAATAAATAAAAAAAACACGGAAATTCGGGAGTAGATATATTTGAAGCCATTTCTACGATGCATCTAGAATAAAAATGAGATCCCAAAATAACTCAAAATATAACTAGGTTATTTTTTTTCCTTCTTCTCTGGAGTTGCTTAGAAGAAAAGAAGTATTCAAAAATCATGTTTTATGACATGTCCATAATTTTTATAGGTCACATGTAATCACATTTTTACTTTTTTTTAACAGCATTTTTTAAATGAAAATATTGTTTAAAATGTACGAAATCTAATACAATCTGGGTTTCCTTAGATTTTTATCATTACAGTTGTGATTATATTTTAATTTTTTTTTCTTTGATACCTTTTATAATAATCCATCTTTTAAGTAGAAATTAAAAAAAAATCTTTCAATGATACATTTAGAGTGATTAAAAACACCGTTTTTATTATTGCATCATTTAAAAATTATTAATTTAAGAAAAACATTTTTAATTTATAAATATTTCCGGTTTGATTAATTTCTCTTTGTTTAAGAATCCTTCTGATTCTTTAAGCTGAAAGTGATCTTATTTTTTTTCTCTTATTAGAAATTATGCTTTTATTTTCTATCTATTAGAGAGTTACTTATTTTAAAAATATATCATAATAATTTGGTCATATATGCATGTATTTTATTTTCTAAAATTACAGAGATATTTTTAATTTTCTAAAATACTTTTTTTTAAGTCAAAGCTTTATGACTACTTTTTATAATTAGACAACAGATGTATTTTTTTAGCTTCAATCAAAACTTTTTTTATAGCTATGACAGGGAAGGGTGTTGTCGTCACCATAAAGCAGAGACATATCAGAAAATGATAGTGAGAAAACATTCTGAGTTTATACACTTACCAATAAAAATAATATCACACTCTACCTTAAGATTTATTCATTTTAGCCTCTGAATTTTTTCTTTAGACAACGCTGCAAAATTTATGTTACTTATATTAAGCTGATAAAATCAGAATATAGCTCCCGTGAGAAACTTAAAGTTAATATTAAAAATAATTGGGTTTGAAGGTTTGCAAACTAATAAATTTTCGAAACATGATTATTTGAATTTTAATTGCGCATCGTTGATCTCTAAAGAGTCACAGAATTGCAGTTCCCCTGAATTTATTTGTAAATATTATTATTTTTCTTTAATCGAATTTTGTCCATTTTCCAATTTTAAACCACTTTTCTGTTAGCTTATTTAGTAAAAAAAAAAGTCCAAAAAGCAAGAAATGATTTTTGGTGCAGAACATGATGCTTACACAACTGATTAGTTGATTTTAAAAAAAATGCGGTCTTTTCATCTCTTTGAATTTAGAATTCCTCAGAGAATCTTCAACTTTCATCACTAGACATTTTTTTTAAACTCATATCATAAGTTGGCTTTTATTTTCTCGTTTATTTCTGTCTCTCTCATTACATGTTTATGTTTTCGTCTCGATTCTTGATGCTTTGATAGAATATATTTACTTTAAATAATCTGTTTTTATGTTTCTGTTTCAAGGCTAGTATCTGAAAAAAAAACACCTACAGATTTTTAAAATATTATGCAGGTGGAAACTATTATAAAGGCTCAATTATTATTAATTTTGTATACAAAATATGAACTTCATATTCAGTTTTGAACGAATCATATATATTTCAAACGACATCCTATCTTTCTTTCTTTTAATGGAAGGATTCGGTATTTTCATCCCTCAATTTATTACTTCATTTTTCACAATATATTCTGTTGACAAATTAAAGAAGAATTTATGTTATATATTAAGTATTGAATATATTTGAAAAGCAACAAACATTACTTTGAAATTAGAAATTTTAGACTACTAATGGATAAAGAGACTTTTTGATTTTATTATGTGATTTTATTTACTGCTTGATTTTATTATGTTATTTATTTTATTATGTTCTTGATCTGTATAAGGATAATCGGTATTTAATATTTTAAGGTATAATTAATTTTCAAAAATTTATGTTATCTTAGAATTTGTAAAACGGATCTAAAATGTAATCTCAGTTAATATATATACAAACAAATATGACTAGCTTCTGTCATGGAAAATATATTGATATGGAGATCAATTTTATCAACTCCGATGACGTGACGTACTTCCAAAGAGAGAAGTTGTTTCATAACATATGACGGTCAAGAGGATTCAACCATTTTTCGCCTTTGTGCCATCACAATTGTGGTCATTTCAGTTACTCCTTATGCGTCTACTGTACGGTTACAGTTCTTTCAATATTGCCGCTATAAAACAGAAAAAAAATATCTTTAAATGATAATTTAATGTCATTTATTCTGTTCATAAATCACAAATTTTCTTCCTTTCCAAGTAGTTCGAAGATTTGTAATTTTCTCATGGAATTATCGTACCTTATATTTGAATTTTAGATAAAATAGATATAACTGATGTAATAATAAAAGTGAATTTTCCAATTCAAATAATTAAACTATTCATATTAATTCTAGGTTGTCAGATAAATTATTATACTTTACTGGCATACATTATTATTAAACTAATGTCAAAGAACTATTTGCTTTTACTGGGGAAGATGGTTGAAATTCGTACAAAAATTCTACTAACAAACAACATAATGCTTAACACATGTTAGCACATCGAACGCAATTTTTAAAAAAAATGGTTGCCTATAAGCCTGTTTTATTCTTTTATAGCAATATAAAACTGTATAGCACATTTTCAATATATTTTCCCAATTCTTACTTTACTCTTAAATATCATTCTTATTCATGAATTTTGATAAATTTCTTTTCTGAATTAATACTCTAATACATTATATATAGCTCTGTAGATCATTAAAGAAATTCTTCACTGCACTATTAATGTTAAATTCTTCAAATTATCAATATTCTTCTTTAGTTTTACAGTCGATGAATATTAAAGAATTAGAAATTATTCTCATATATTCAATGATAAATTCTATTTTTTTTTGAATTTTAATGGAAATTTTGAAACACGATGCTGCAAAAAATATCTCATATGATGGAATGCTTTGATTTGATAAGAAACACTTTTTCATTTAATTTAATGTGACAAATGATTTGTAATACTGACATTCAATAAAAGCATATATATTTTTTTTGAATAATGTTTATTCAAAAAAAGTATAGGCTTTTATTGAATGATAATGACAGTGAGACAATTTGTCGTTATTATGGTAAAGCAAGTTTCAGTTACGTTTAGATAAGATTCGTATGAATAGTTTTTAGTGACTAAAATGAAGCACTGGTAAAAGAAATTCTACATTCTCAATTTTCTAGTGCTATGTTTAGTTATATAATTTTGTTAACTTTATTTGAACGAAATAGACAGAACATTTAAAAAAGTAGTTTTGTTTAGGATAATGAAAGAATACATCTTATGGAAATAAAATCTCTTTTTAATCATATTGGTTTTTCTTGGTTTCTTAAACTACGAAATATTCAAGTGGAGCTTAAGATATCATTTCTTGCTGAAAGAATTTAATTAAATGTGTACGTCATGTTTCCGAATAATAAAAAAGTTAATAAGGGCTTCAATCCTGTGAATATTACAAAGAGAACGCCCTTCCACCTCCCAAAAACCAGTGAACAACAACAACAAAATCCGAAATGACGAAGGGAAAAAATATTTGATTCACTCCATGAATAATCCTAACAATTATGTAGGTGAACAAAAATTTTCTGAACGTTCCGGATACCAACTTCTATATAGTTACCAGCTCAAAATAATTAAAGTGACAAAAATCTAAAAAAAAGAACATCGTCTATATTATCAATATAGATATAGAATTGATATGCATTCTATCTTTAGACGATTAGAAGAGATATGAATATCTTAACTAAATAAACGACTTTTCTTTCCGTTATTTTAACATTTTAAATAGTGGAGATCTTCGTAGCAGTTTCCATATCATTTTTCAACATAATTTTATAGAAATGATACTTTTTGATTCTTATATATTTCTAAATAATTGATATAGGAATAGAAATAACTTAATTGGAACTAAGAATTTAACAGTGATAAATTGAATTTCTAGAAATTGATAAATTATTCATTTTTAATCTTACAAATATATAATATTTATAAATCACACTAAAGATCAAAGCATATTCGCATGAAATATTGTATAATATGTGAAAGCAATTATAAGAAATTATGAAAATTCATTATACACTCACATAATAAATTAAATAGAGTTCCAACTTTATAAGGTCAATTTCTATGCAATTTCATTCACACTATATGCATTTAAGACAGATTTCCTGCCAACTCCGAGATATTTAGAGAAACCATCTTTTGACATCTTCCTTAGAAACATATAAATCAACTTCAGAACATCTATAGATGAATGGAGCCTCTGAGTTATCGTTTTCGATGTCAAACGACAGAAGAAAAATAACTTTGAAATATATATGGATATTTCGTTTTGGGAAACTGTGTGTTGCAGTGCCGGAAATATTAAAACATGCATTATCATGGCGTAGATACCAAACGAATGTATGCCATTCATAGAAATTTCTACACATTTTAAAATTGGTATTTTTTTCCTAATATTATCCGGAAACTGCAAAATACAAATAGTTCATCCTTAGTATATAATAAAAGAAATCTTATTACTAGTCATTCAAGATCGAAAAAAACTAATTCTATTTTGGTGTCGAAAATTTGGTGGTTTCAAAACTGCGTTTTATTTTATTATATTCGAATTTCATATCAAAATTGTGAAGAAACATTCCGAGCATTCAGCTTACTTTTACTCTTCTCTACCATCAACTTGAAAATTCAGATATCTTCATCTTTATTTGTTTTAGTATTCAAATACCTTCATCTTACTTTTGTAAATGCTTTAGAAACTTCAGCAATCATCTTACACAAACACGATTCTAAGACACTACAATTGCTAAGGATTGTAAATGCCTTGTTATGCAAAATAAAAACCATTTGAAATATCTAAAAGGATTTCTTCCTCAATTTTCAGTAAAACGTGAGAAAACTTCATGTAATAATTCAAGTTACAAATACCCTAAATTCTTCGTGATGTGTCTTCTTAGACATCTGAAGAATTTCATTTAAAATCTATGTATAATTTCATAGATATTTGTTATTTCTTTTTTAACAACATTTTTGTCTTGCATTTGATATATATACAAAAGTATAAAAATCAAGTTAATAGGAAAAACAAATAAACCCAATAAAAAATATGAAATAAAAGAATCCGACCTGAAGACTTTTTCAAGGGTCACCCTCAGGCAGGGATTCAAAAAAAGGGATTTTTTCTGTTAAGGAAAATCAGACAATTAAGTCTAATAATGATTCCTTCGTGACCCGAAAATCCCCTGAAATTAGGCCTAAGAGATATACCATTTTAACAGAAAGGAAAATACAAAACAACCTATTAGAAGAAAAACCACTAATAAGTAAAAATACAATAACAAAAAAACACCAAAATACCATAAACAGACAAATTAAACACACAAGAAATAACGAAAGGCAAAAAACATACCTTCCAACAGTCCAGAAAATCCCAAGCTATCGATTGTGATTACCGCCCATTAAAAACAAAGCTAACGGCAATTTAGGTAAAAATTGTAAGCTCGCAGCGCCACCTATTGAGTGATAAAATATGCAAGGAAAGTTCTATTTTTTATTTAAGCCAAAGGATTAATCCCAAACCATACCTTGTTTAATTAAAAAATTGACATTACAGTAATTTTTGGGAAATTCATTTTTAATTAAATTATTAATGAGGTTGTTTGATGCTTCAATATAGGAGTTTTTATTATTGCAAACCTTTTTGATCCTGTTAACTTGCGAGAAAATTAGATTTTTGAAAATTTTAAAGTTTAGATTGGAATGGTAGTTACATAGTTTTGTTATTTTGAAGTTGAATTCGTCCCTTTTATCGTATATACCAACTATTGTTTTATCATTATCAATTTCGATTTTTAATTCCAGAAAGGTAGCTTCAAGTTGATTTTTATTCGTTTCTGTTAGAATTAAATCTTTTGGATAACAATTAGTTACAATATAAGTATTGTCGAAGTCAATCAGAAGTAGGTCATCAATATATCTCCACCCGTTCATCAAATTATATTTAATTATTTTTTTCTCATAGTAATGTAGAAAAATATTAGCCAAAGCACTTGAGAAAGCCGTTCCCATTGGAATGCCCTTAACCTGTTTATAAAAGTTAATACCATTAAAAACGTAATTTTCAGTGATATTAAAATTACGTAACTCAAGCCAGTTATTTTTAGGAATGATATCTTCATTTAAATATTCGTCATAGACAAAAGTGCAGACTTTTATTAATTTTTCACAATCGATAGCTTGGCATTTTCTGGACTGTTGGAAGGTATGTTTTTTTGCCTTTTAGTTATTTATTTCTTGTGTGTTTAATTTGTCTGTTTATGGTATTTTGGTGTTTTTTTGTTATTGTATTTTTACTTATTAGTGGTTTTTCTTCTAATTGGTTGTTTTGTATTTTCCTTTCTGTTAAAATGGTATATCTCTTAGGCCTAATTTCAGAGGATTTTCGGGTCACGAAGGAATCATTATTAGACGTAATGTCCGAATTTCCTTAACAGAAAAAATCCCTATTTTGAATCCCTGCCTGAGGGTGACCCTTGAAAAAGTCTTCAGGCCGGATTCTTCCTTTTTTAATCTTTTTTTAATATTTTTATTTGGTTTATTTGTTTTTCCATTTAACTTGATTTTTATACTTTTGTATCAGTTCATCTGTGTTTTAGAAGTAGCTGCATTTGCGCTCTCTAAATACTATGAAGTTTTTACCTGTTCCATTTTTGGTTTTGTTTGAATATATTATAATTTTTGTTGCCATTTTGAAATTGTTTTGCTTTCGTTTTAATTTTAGTTTAGTTTTCAAACTATTTCTTTCTTTAGAGTTGTTATTTATATATATATATATATATATATATATATATATATATATATATATATAATTTTTAAGACCTTTTGCCTGGATTCATCCATTATAAGTTAAAAGTATAATAAAATTCAGCATTTTACTGAATTCTTTATTATATACCTAAGTAATTGCAAATTTATTTATAAAGGATTGTAGAAATCAAAATCCTAATTGCAAGATACTTCAAGTTTGTATTTTTTATTTGGATAAAATGTTTCATTTTATATAAATCCTCATATTACACAGTTGAACATTTAAATGTTTATTCTCTTTTACAGGATTCACCCCGACCCTTCTAACTATTGGTATCCATTTAAATTTTCCTGAATACAAGGTTCGTTTGCCATTTCTTTCTTTGCTATTCAGAATTGGCGAAATATTTTATGCATCAAATTTTTGAAACAAAGTTGTGATATATATTCTATTGAAAATCCTGAAGCTTTAGATTATATGCCCTCATCCTTTTGAACTTTAAATATTTATATAAAATAAAAATTCTAATATAACAGATTTCATCCTTCTAATTGTCAGTATTTTGGATTATAATGCTTACAGCGATGCATGCATAACACTAAAAATGTATCTTTCAAGCATAAGGGTTTTTGAAACATGGAGATTCGAAAAAATCTCGATTGTGTGTTTCTTGACAATTACAATACTTCCTCTATACTTCGTATTTGAGAAAATAAATTGACAAGAACCAGGCTTACATAAAAGGTGGATCTTTTCAGAGTTTTCATATCTCTCCAAAATCTGAGGTTTTATTATATAACCACTCTTTGAAATAAATGGGGGGGGGGGAAATGTATTCACAACAAAAAGTTCGTATTTAAAGCTTTTTCATTTGATTTATGTCATAATTACTCTTGACTCTGCGTAGGCTAATTCACCTAAAATTAGAAAGTCATTTATAATTTCAAATAATTATTTCATCACCTTTTTTAATGTTCCTTGGATGATCTTTTTAAATGTAGAAGGAATTTTCATAAGGATTGTATAAATTAGGTTTCTTTAAAAAAATAAGTAACCAAATCATGGAAAATTACTTTTTCACGTTCACAAGATTACTTAAGAAACATCAAAATGTTTGAAAAGTCCTTGTTGGAAACAAGCCGCCTGGAAATCATTCTATTTATCAGATTGAAATTCATAGCACACACTAAAACATAATTTTCTCAGTGATCTTCTAATTCTGAGAAAAAAAGTCTTACTTGTTACGTATAAGAGTTATTTTGCCATCTCATTCAAATTCTAGTAGCATCACGACCAATAATTTAATGGTCCATCGTGAATTTTCTGATTTTTTTATTGTTTTTATGCTTTGCCCAGTGATCCTCTTTTGAGAAGGTCTTCAACTCAGGGGAACACTTCTTTAGAAAACCTTCTATTTCTCTGTTGTAAAACGTTTGAATTTATAGAAGTAAAAGCGATAGAAATGCTGTCTTGCGAAAATTTATATATAAGAAAAGGAAAAGAGATGATTTATTTGTTTCTTTAAACTCCATACCTAGAAAATATATTAAATTCAAACGGCATCTAATCTTTTACCAAAATATGACTAAAAATTTTGAAGAAAATTCCAATAATCCTATTAAGACATGTACTGATTAGTTTTTTTTAATTATTTATATACTCTCAAAAAAAAAACTAATGGAATCCATGCATGCTAAAGTATTTAATACCATTGCAATGACACTACAGGAACTTCAACAATATAATTATTATTGAAAACAGCACTTAAAAATATTTTATAGATTTATTAAAATTGGACGAACAATTAACGAAATTAAAATTTTTATTTTTGCTTACCTACATAAATATTTAAAGTGGATTTATGGAATATTATACTCCGCAGCTATTGAGAGAAAAATTTGAAATCACAACCAAATTTTAATGAAAAAGAAAATTGTGATTTTTAAAAGACTTAACTTATTAAATTATTACAATCCATGAAGTAATTCCGCATTTGAAACGATTTCTATATCGTGGATATCGAAATATACATATAGCATGAAGCCTATAGCATATCTTATTGAAATCCCGAAAAAGCTTTATCGAAATTATATGTTTATTTGACACAGTAGCACAGATATATTGACCAGTGATTTGCGTTAAATATAATTTAATTTCCTTATCCATTTTTCAATTTATAGTGAAGTACGTTCAAGTTTTTTTTTAATACTCATGGCTAAACCTCTTCTTGAAGATGTCTTATGTAATTAAAACCGAGCTTAAAATACCTTCTTATATGATAATTTTTTCCTTATCCGATATTAAAACAGAAAGGAAGAAAAAAGTATGTCGATTATAAAGCTAAATTATATTAATGAATAATTGCAAAACTCCTGTTAACTTTTGACATATATTTTCAGCAAACGTCTAATAATATTTAATTGTTTATTCGTAATATAATATGCTTGTATTATAAATTCTAATCCATTTTTATAACATAAATTTAAAAAGTATTAAATAGTATAAATACGTTTAACTGCATGTATAATTATCAATAAATATACATCAGTTATGCTTATTATGTATTTATAAAAAACTTCTGTCTATCATTAGAATTTTTACAATCCATAAAAGTATGATCGAACAATGATTTGTAAAATTTATCATTAAAATAACTGTTGATAAATATCAACAAAATAAATAATGACGTTTTCAAAAATAACTGTTATAGTTATTTGTGAAATCATTATGTAATGTTCAATTATATAGCTACAACACATTTAATGAAGCAGCTTAGAAGAAAAATAATTTAAAATAAGATAATTTTTATTTTGAGATTAGAACATTTCAACATTCCGAATTATTTGAAGAGAAATTCGCTACATTCCTTTTCATAATTCTAATGATCTATTTTCCTTATCTTGAAGCAGTCAGCGCATACAAGCTCATCTTTTCTGGGATTTCGATACGTTAATTCTTTTTTTAATTTTTAGCTTTAAAATTATAATTTAAAGAAAAAAAAAACATATCGTGTAGGGCTTGTGAAAAGAAAACACAATAACGATTCTTATTTCTAAATAGATACTCTCTTAGTTAATTACTTTCTTAGTTAATCCAATAAAGTATTATTAAAAGTGTCGTGCGGAAATATATTCTTTAAGTTCATAGATGTAATTCTTCCAAACTACATGATTTTGTTGTTTTATTAAAAATTGGATCGCATTTAAGTAATGATTCTAAAACATAAGCAATTCTGCTTATAAAAGAAGTCCTACAATTCAAATTCATAACATAAGCAGAATCAAAGTCAAGGAACAAAATCTTTAAATTAAGCCATTTAAACAGGAAGAATAATTTCCTAAAATCAAAGGAAGTTTATTAAGTTATTTTTTTATGCTTTTCAACAATATTTTCTAGAAGAAATATGTTTCTGAACATTTTATTCATGTTCCAGTTCTTTCACAATCAATTATTTTTATACTAGACTTTTACAGTTTTATGCAAATTGCAATTTGCGATGCAAATTTCTTGATTATAACTTTGTTCTTTATATTTTGCAAAGTACTAAACGTGCACTCAAGAGAATCAACTTCGCAATAAAACTTCAATTAAATAAGATGTCAGTTTTCTGAAGCGTTTCATTTGCTTGCATTGTTGAAAGTTTGAAATGTATTTAATGCAACTATACATATTTTTTTTTCTTAGCATTCGCTATTTTCTCAATCTTTATTTTTTAAAACAAAATATAAATATGTCAAACAACATTAACGAAGTTGATTTATCTGGTATGCTTAAAGAATCAATTTTATATTTTGAGGAATTAAAAATTTATATTTTGAGGAAAGGAACAATGCTTTAGTTAATATTTGGTATTCTTTTTAATTATGAAATTTATGAGATGTTGAATTAACGTTTCGAGAGAAATTTGATTTCTTGACTAAGAAGAAAAGGTTAATAAGAGATTCCCTAGAATTCATGCAAAATTTAAAATTTTATTTGATATTTTTGAAGTTTACTAGCATACAAGCCTTGAAGGGATAAATTGAGCTTAGTGTCAATGAAATTCCGCACCATTTTTGAAAAACGGTTACTTAGAAAGAAAAAGAAATGTCCAGTGGCTTTAAATTCTGTGATTTTAATGGCCATTTCTTATCACCAAATTGCAACCACTCACCCATTATCATCGATTATTTTTCATGCTATACAGTTTGTAGAACAGGCCATGGTTTGATCGAACATTTGTTGTAGAAAAGTAGTTCTCAAACTCATTAGTTTTAAAAGTTGATATTTTTTTTAAAAAAAATTGTTCCTATTTAATATAGCGCTCCATTTTTAATAAATATAAAATGTCAACTATCACACTGTCCTTTTTTTCTTTGGCAACATTTTATAGCATAAATGGCGTGAAATATA
Source organism: Argiope aurantia (assembly GCA_026543865.1). Classification (NCBI taxonomy): domain Eukaryota; kingdom Metazoa; phylum Arthropoda; class Arachnida; order Araneae; family Araneidae; genus Argiope; species Argiope aurantia. The sequence goes on from JAPMOR010012876.1 coordinate 11,925, forward strand.
ATATAGCATTAATTTTTGATTATCTTATGTTAAGTGCCATTAAATCCTATTTTTCTAGGATATCATAATAAATTCTACTGAAAAATCGTATCGATATACAGGCAATAACTGAAAACATCTTTTTTATTAATTAATTGACAATTACTTTTGATTAATTGAATTTTGCTCTAGAAAGAATTTAATGCGTCCATTAAAAAGTAGTTACAAATTCTGGACATTTCTAATTATTTTACATTTTATTCCAGTTGTCCATAAGTCATGAATATCAAAAGTCAAATATATTTATCAAAAAGTAGCAATATCCGAAAAAAAATTCTAAAAATCAATGAATTTGCTAAGAAATTTTTAGTATCTATTCCTGAAACATTTATAGTTTTCTTTCTCCGATTCGTAAAATTTCAAAACATCTAATTAAATCTGAGATAAAAATGTTTTCCACTGCTCGAATAAAATTGATTTCAAGTACAAAGGAGTATATTATGAAATTGAAACTTCTGTCTGGAATGTAAAGCATTTTACTACTCCGATATTTTTTTTTCTTTCTTTGTCCACATTACTTAAATTGCTTTGTGTCTTTTAGAGCATTCATTAAAAGTCATTTGTTTCTCATTAGTGTCAATCTGCCTGACTTATCACTTGACCAAAATGTAATTTACTACTGTTGCTATCATCACGTTTAACAAGATTTTTTTACCATCTGGCTTTATTTCTTTCCCTTTAAGATTTTGTCTTTCCTAAAAGAAGTGACTTATTAATTAAAAGTAAATGATTATTATCACTTCTATCACAATTCTTATGAATAATATTAGTGAGATTATAAGATATCCAAAATTTATTTTCAAAGCTTCAAAAATGATGCGAGGACAAAAAAAAAAAAAAAGAGAGAGAGAGAGAGACAGAGTGGACTTTAAAATTGCATTCTTGACTTTAAAATTAATTTTCGATCAATTATTTCTTAAAAATTAAAATGTAATTTTAGGACTTGTAGAGCAAATATTTAGATTTTGAAATATGAAGGCTTAGTAGGAGGGCGGTGTCTTATAATTTGCTAAGGCTTAATTCTTTTTTATGAAAGTATCAATTTAATTGTCCTTTTGGCTAATATTATTAACTGGCTTTTTCATTTAGCTTGAAGCAAGAAAGTAAAACGGAATAATAAGTATTCTTTTGCAATTTTCATGCGCATTTAAAGCTTGGTTATTAGTTTCAAAAAACATAATTATCTTTATATAGAATAAATTGACTATAAAGTTGTTATTGCTTTGGATAATTATATGTCATAAGTATCTTTTTTTAATTCAAAATCTTAAAATATTACTCAAAGGAGAGAAAATCTCATATGTTAATATTTTAACAGGTTAACAGTTAATATCATTTCTGTTCTTTTATCGTATTATGAATATTACCCTTCTATTATGAATCAGCAACAGAAGAGAGAATCATCATGTCTCACTTCTTATGTAAATTATTAATTATGGATCATATATCACTCATAGGCTATATATTTTCCATTAATACTATATTTATATTAATACATTTTAATAATCATTCTTCCCTTTAATCGTGATCCAGTAAATGATTTCTAGAAAAGCATACATATTTAACTAAAGGAAGATTTTGGAACATCTGGAAATCTTTGGGAATATTTAGAAGATCACTTGCAAAAATATCCTCAAATGAAAAAAATTTTACTAACCGGATATGATTGCTCTTTGACATAAAATTATAAATTAGAAAATTTCACATTTCAGAGGATTTTACCGACTTAGAGAAAAATTAAACATTCACAGGACTGGTTGCGGTTGATGCTACACTTTAATGCGCATATTAATGAGATAACTGTAGATTACGCTAATGTTCAAGATACCGTCATTTTATCTCAATTTCATTTACATAATGTCAAATTTGCATAATAAATGTTTGTTTTCCACTTTAAAAAGTTGTTATATAATCATAAGCTAAATGCTTACATAACCTGGAATTGCAATATCTATTAATTAATACATAAACAATAAATGTCTGTATATAATCTTCTATAAAATAAGTATTCATATTTATTCAAACTTTGTATGCAATCATTTCATACGTTTCTAAGGATATTATTCTTTTAACATTCCAGTAAATGAAACTTATGTAAATTCAAATTGTTTCAGGTAATATTGTCTTAAAAGTCAATGAAACACAATGACTTAAATGCAGACATTTAGTCTCCAAACTAATGGAATTTTATTCATGTCTACTTATTATTACTTATGGAAAAATTTCTATATTTAAAGTTAAGATAATTTTGTCCCTTTTGAAAGCTTTGATAATTATTATAATTAATATAAATAACTTTCTTTATTGTCAATTATTATTTAAATCTAATGAACATATTTACATTTTACATTGTGCAAAATTCAAACTCATTTAATGTAAATCTTTATCAAGAGTTTATTACGTACTGCCTAACAATGACTAAAATTTATTCATCAGTACTCATAGAGAAATTCCATCAATTTTCTATAAAATAATGCATGCACATTGTTTAATAAAGAAGTGAAATAAATTTTGTGAATAAAAAATAAAGATAATATTTAACAAAGATTATTATACTAAATTCAATATACATATTATAAAAGAAATGGAGAAACAACCCATTAATGTATTTTCTTATATTGATTTATTGAAAATGATTCATGGTCATCTACTGCTGAATGATAATTTGTCTTGAGAAATTTGATTTTGTTTGTAAGGTCAATAAATTGATGGATTTTTTTATTGTTTCAGGATATGTTCTAAATTATGTTTCTTCTTCAGTGATCTGATCATTTCTAAAAAGAAAAAGAAACTTTAGTAAGTTTTTGAATCATTCTTTATTGTTTAGAACATTTTCAATTAATTACATTTTACATTTAATACATTTAAAATGCTCTAATATATATATTTTTAATTTTGCAAATAAGTTGATTTTTAAATTCTATTGCTACGATATCAGATTTTATTGCATTTCATTTATAATTTCCATTTCTGAAATTTTGTCAATCAAAATTATTAATCATATACTCTTAATTCTATATCTGCTGCTGTTTTAATATGTTTTTATCCTTCATCCTGTATTTTTAGATTATTTTTGCATTTGCTAAGCATTTTCATATTATTATTTATTCATGAAACTACTTTATAACAGATCGTAGGTCGTAATTTCATTTATATATAACTGGTTGAAAATTATTAATGTTTCAAATCTATTGAGAACTATTTAATATTTTTGAAGGTGTTTGAGATTTTTCATTATCTAAGTTTCATATAAGAAAGCCAACGAATTTGCATTTTACTCAAATTGTCTTTTTTTAGTTATAATGTAGTAGACTTCTGCTAGCAATGTTCAAATTAGATGATTTTGCCTATGTTCTCTTCTTTCATTGCTGAATTCTATAAACTTCTCAAGTTATAGGCCGAATTTTAGATGAAAATCGTTTCTTCAAAGAGTTATAAAAGTTGTGTACATGCCTTCAGTCACTTTATAATTTACTTCATCTGTAAAGTATAATGACATATAATTATGATGAGCACCTTTAATGAAAGAATTATCTGTGCTGATATTATGCACCTTTTATTGCTTAAAATGATTCATTCATTGTGTAGTCACACGAAATGGTCAACAACTCTATAAAAATGTAGCATGTAAGAAAAATTGTATGTATATAATAATAATAATATCTTCAATCATGAATCTGCATACATTTTCATCAGTAAATGTCATAACTTGGTAATAACTGAATAAATTTAATCACCACTGAAAAAAGATAAAACCTTTTGCAGGTCATAAGCATAAATATAGACGGATTCCCTGAATAAAAAGTAAATAAAGATACACCCGAAGATTTAAAAAAACTACTAAAGTTATCACAAAAAAGGTAACATTTACATTTTTATGAATCTGATGTGAAACTGGGAATGAGCAAACTTACAGACAATTACGAAGTTATATTTCAAATAATCTTCAATTTTTTGAATATATTTATTTGAAATATTAATCACTTTCAATCAGTCACATTAAAAATACAATTATGATATGTTGTTAGGCTGCTTCAAACTTATATATATATAAATAATATGTGTAGACACACAAATAAGAAATATCATGAGAAGACAATATATTCTATTTGATTTATTTAAGTACCATGACCTTTAAATGTGCTATATTTTACACCAAAATAAATATAAAATAAAATCATACATTAAAATTTAATTTAAAATTTGTTAAAATTAATGAAAATAATTATATTACTTCGTGCAGTAATGTTTTCGTATATTAACACCAAAACATGATTAAATTATGCTTGAATTTGCCTTTTAATTCTCCAAAAATACATTAGCTATGAGAAAAAATAATATAAGTGTATTTACAGCATAATGAACCGCAAAAAGTTTTTAAAAAATCAAATGATTCATATAATATATATATATATATATATATATATATTATTTTATATTATATTAAAATTGCCAATATCAGATACGATGTTTGTAACCGTTGGCCATTTTATCAGAATTCTCGTAAAAAAACATATATGATGCAACTGAAGCAATATAAAAAGTCATAAGTCGAAATGAAATCCATTAAAAGTAATAATTTATATTATTAAATTCTATTGACGTTTCTGAATCATTATAATTAGCTGCTATTACTTTTAATTGTTAATTAAGATTAGACATGTTCTCATTTCAATGCATAATTAATACTGTGAATACAAAGATCTACTTTTCAAACAGAAGGCGCAAAAAATATAAACATTAAAATCTATAAACACAGTCTTTTAAATAGTTTGTGTATAATGATCAAAAGAAAAAAGATATTAATTTATTTTTAATGCTTCTTTATATCTTTGTCTTGGACATCTATAATTACCTAAAATCTCTATGATGTTTTAACGTTTTCATGGCCAATTCCCTTGAAAAAAAATTTTATGCTTTTATGCGAAATGCAATTTGCTAATTTTAGCTTCGCTCATTATTTTCGGAAGCATATTCAAATTTCCCAAGAGGAGAATCCGCCCCACTACGAAGATTCAGTTAAATAAAAATGAAATTTTACTGCATTAATTCCTTTGTGAGTAACGTGAAAAGATTGAAATAGATTTAATGTAATTTTAAATGTCACTTTGAAGTCATTTTCATCTAAGGATATAACATTGCTTATTGTTTTAGAAATTATGTTGTCCTGCAACACGAAATTTATATACTAAAATATTTTATCAGTAAACACTATAGGAATAGTTTCAACTACATGTAAAGATAATAACTAATCCAGAAACGCTGTATGAATTATTTTAACAAATGTAAAAATAAAATTTTATACAGAAACTCTGTAAAAATAGCTTCAAATATACATAAAGATAATATCGTTATGAAACATTTACCGCATATCTATAAAGACTTGTAGAAAACAATTTATGATAACAATATCAATATTTAAAATTAAAGTCATTCCTCTAGAAAATTTGAAAATTATCTATGGTTTCAGATATCCAAAAATTCAATTCATTTATTTTTGGGTATTTAAATTTTTAGTCATATATCAATTCAAGGTCCAGCTTGAAATGACCTTAATCAATTCTATACATAGAAGTGAAAACTGATTTCTGTATTTTTATTTTAAAGTTGAAACGCTTAAAAAAGAGACCATTATTTGATAAAATGATTAATAGGAATCAAATCTGTTGTTAAAACTGAATCAGTACTTCGGAATTTATATAATTTTAAGTGCAATGATAAGTAAATCGTAATTAAAGTAATTTTCAAGAAAGTAAAAATTTTTAATTCTTAAATAAAGACCATTTATATTATTACCCGCACTTTGTAATTTCATCGGCATTTGTTGTAAACCATCTGCTCCTCCTTAATGCCAAAACTGGTGAATTTTTCTAAATCAAGAAGTCAATTTATTTATATTAGCAGAATCCTATTTAACAAAATTCTTACAGTAATTATTATCATTATTTTTTTTATTTTTTTATGTTTTCTGGCAATGTAACAATCATAATTAGAAAAGACTTAGTTTACATACTTTTTCATTGTCTATATTATTGGGAACTTTTTCAAGATGTTTGAATATTATTAAGCCTACAACAGGCAATACAAAACGTTTTTATCAAAAAGCGGAAAGACTGAAAACAGCATGTCCTTTGAAATTAATTCTTATTTACTTTTAATTAATATACATTTTTAAAAAAGTAAAATGTTATATATTACCCATTTCTAATGCAAATTTGAAAGATGTGACTCAATGCTTATTCAAAAATTTCACATTTTTTTTATACTTTTTTTTTTTTACTTTTTAAAGCAAACTTCAATAATACTAAATATTTAGATGATTTATAAATGCCTCAAAAAATATATATTTCAGTATATTTCAGCTATTTTTAAAAGTGGATAAATTATATGCATATCAAAAGATTTTTGTTAATGCTACAAGATTTGAACATTCTTAAAATATAAAATTTAATTAAAAAATACATTTATTTTTCTGTATAAAAATGAGCATCGTATTAATTGAACCATCTTTAAATTGTAAATTTAATTTAAGTAATTCGGAGTATTTAAAAAAAAACGCATTCATACTTATAACTATTTTTCTCCAACAACTAAGTTATATTCCAAGAATTAGGAGAAAAAATATTTATTTATTTTAAAACATGAGAAACATATTATTCAAAACTGTTTGAAAATTGTTAAATTAGTTTGAAATAATTTAGGAAAAAAAATTATCGGACAGAATTCGGGTCCCGTGAACCTTAGCCGCCGCTTTCTACACAATACTATTCGGGTCTCAGCAACGGCGGCTCTTTATTAGTATATAAACTATGCTGAAAGTAGGAGGGCCATTTTCTCGAAATCGGCTGGCTATTGCGTTTTAATTTTTGCGTGAATGAACATCCTGAATGTATACTACCATTACACTAAATCTCAACCCAAACTCAATTTTCAACCTCGTGCCCTCCTCTTATCAGATATGATATAATCCTATAATTTTAAACTTAAAAATATAAATCCATTGTTTATTTAAACGCAGGCATTTCCATTTTATCCGAGAAATGTAAAATCATTTTATGAGTTGGAAGCAATTAAGTCAATAGATAAACTGTTCTATTTTTATACTTTTTAATATGAATTGCTTAAATTCATTATTTACATATTCACTTTTATATATTATATATTCACTTTTACTCCATTTTAATTACTTCTCAGTATTCTATTTGCTGAAAATTGAAATCGAAATTTGTAAAATTTCTATTGAATTGCTTAAATTCATCATTTATCTTTTTATTTTTACTTCCAGTTTAATTATTTCTCAATATGATATTTGCATTTCTAGTGCAGTTAGGCACCATATAATAGAATAATGTATTTGTAATGTATATTTATTAAGATACTTATATCTCCAATATTTATAAACCGCGTGACATGTATCTTATTAATTTAATTTAATTTAAAAATAAGTTACAGAACAATAAAAGTTCTAGCAAGAAATTTCTTCTAAATGCTTCTTATGTAAAAAAAAATTTACTTATTGAAAAATTTCCATATGAATTAAATTCGTAACTTTTGTTGAAAAAGTGACTATCATAAACAGGTTGATATTATACAATGAATGCTCATATTTCATTGATTTTTTTTCCTTGTGATCAAAGAAAACAGACACAAAACAAACGTGGAAGGGCCATTTGTTAAAGATAGCATTACTTTTTATGTAAGAGTTAGGAAAAATGTTTGTCTATATATTGCATGAGGGAATTCTCAAGGCAACCACCAGAAGTGACCAATCAATGCCCCGATATGTGTGGTCACGTGGCAAATCTTAATGATCCTACAACACGCTGTCGAAATTTTCACGCTCTATAACTATCCAATCACGCGTTCAGAATCCCCTGAGATATTTCTCACAGTTGCTCGTTCCATCAGAGAAAGGACCAGAAGAACGAATAGTAAAAAAAAAAAAAAGAATGCAGAGAGGATTTCCCAGCTATGGATCTGATTGAAAGCCAGTGTCATCTGTTGTAAGAAGAAATATATTATTCGACCAAAGAAGATTCCAGTCATATGGGCAGAGAGAGAGGATGTGGATTAATCGAAGACCCAAGGTGAAAATCCTCGACATTAAATGGAATATTTATTTTTTTATTCCCAAAGGACTGATAGTAAATAAACAGTATCTTGTTCTGAATTAACAAACCAATTATTCTATTATTTGTTTATTACCCTGAATGGACTAATGCAATGACGAATTTATGTCCATAAAAATAGTTACATTTTGTGTTGGTTAAAAGATTTTCATATATAATTCACTAATAGGAGAGAAAATTCAACAGTAAACCTTAGGAATATCTAACCATAAAATCCTTACTCTAAGCAGTGTGTAAAATACAAATAATTTAGCGAAAACAATGGTTACTAATCCCATCCAATAACATATCACAATCATAGAGAGTTTGTTAAAATGCATTTCGTTATTGCACTAAGCTTCATATGAGAAAAATTGTGCGAAAATTGCAATATTAGTGTTTCTTGCTTGACGTGAGAATATTATTCTTTCAATAAAAAAGTTAAAGTAAGAAAAAAATATATTTCATTAAACCACTGGGGAGTTTTTAAAAATAAATTCGTTATTGTGCTAAGCATTATATGACAAGAAATTAATGCAAAAATTACATAATATTTCTCGTTTGATGTAAAAATATTATTTTTTCAATTAAAAAGATTAAAATAAGACAAAAAAGATGTTTACAAAATTACTTTAAATACATATTTTAGGTTTCTTCAAGATTTTATGTTTTGTTTATGGATATTGGGACTATGTTATTTCTAATTTTATTGCATAAGCAAGCAGGGCCTCATTCTTTAGTTCCAAAAGAGTATAACTTTAATACTAAAAGTTCTACTCTAATCAAACCCTCATGCTAATTGAAAAAGCTCTTAAAAGTTTAGATATTGCTGTTTGAAATGCGCTTATGCGTGCTCGAAATACCAAGATTCTAAATCGAATTCTCCAACACTCTCAGAAAATCATTTAGTGTGAAAGTTTGGGCATTCACACAACTTACAATCCTCTGAAATTCGCGTGGCACTTTGATTTCCCCACCCGTGTACTAAGTTGTATAGCATAACACTATATCCTATTGTACAAATGATTGCCTAAAATATCATTTCCTGCGATCATCTGTGAGTTCACTTAACTAACGGTCACGGTCACCACAAATCTTTCTCGCAAAACATTTAATAATTGTGTTTCTTCCTTCGTCACCATTGCCTAAAATTGATGATCAGCAAGGCCTTGAATGCCATGGGTGGTAAGATATTTACTTTCAAAGAACACGACATTATTCACGCGAGAAAATTATGTTTCGCAATGTAATAAAGAAAACTGTGGCGGCCCTACTATATGAATCATTATTCTAGGAAGTGAACTGAAACTGAACTGACCTTGACTATATAAATAATGTGGAGTAAACTTCGAACTACTTTTTTACTCACTTGTAACAATAGATGTTTGAGTGTGAGGTTATAATGTCTTATTAAGTAATATTTTGCGTTTTTTGTAAGCGTAATTTATTCTCGCTATTACGAGTTATTAATTATACTATTCAAACTACGAGCTAAGAACGAGAATGAAAACACTGGTGACCCGGTAAGTTGGTTTTTCTTGTCTTAACTTTTCGGTTTAATCGAGATGCTGAATGATAGATTTAAACAAATTCTTTTGAATAAAACTAAATTAGTTGGTTTTTCATGGTTATTCTGATATATTCATTGTTATTGGTGCTTAAAAAAATTCATACCACATTTTGAATTGTATTCCGTTAATATTTGCAGTATAATTTTTAAGTGATAACATAATGGATGAAAAGCCGGTCTTCAATAGTAATTCAAACAGTGAGAATTCCGCTGTTTCAATTAAGACTCCAGCATTTTGGAATGACATGTCTTAATTATGGTTTGCTCGGTTAGAGAATATTTGAGACTCTTCATGGCTTATCTCAACCTGGTGTAAGAACTGAGTGGAGAACGTTTCGTATGGCCTAACTACGTGGGCGACGTTGCCGAATGGTCTCGTTGTTGTGTGGCATGACTAAAAAGTGAAGTACAGCGACGTGTAGTAAGTTCTCCTGACACATATCCTTTAGTTCGTCTAAGATTTGATCATGTTCACTTTGACTTCCGACATCCCAAGGCTATATTTATTGTTTAACGTGTGTGAATCTTTTTTACCAATGACCATAAGTTATACGTCTACAGGACATAAAACCAGAGACCGTCGATTTTGAGTTTTTTTCGAACAGGATCTCTAGATTTGATGTTCCTGAGAGGCTTACAACGGATCAGGGAAGTCAATTTGAGAGTACCTTATTCCAAGAATTTGCTAATTTTCTAATTTATAATTTTATAATTTTCCATCCTTAGTCAAATAGATTGGTTGAGTGATTCGCCGGCAATTAAAGAGTGCAATTCGTATTCATTCAACCAACAAGTGAAATTTTGTTCTACCTTCAATTTTGCCGGGCATTCGAGTATCAGTAAAGGAACCTTTACAGTGTTCTGTTGCTGAATTTAGTATAGTTTAGTTATATTAAAGTCCCGTTTAAAGCAATGCAAGGATTATTTTGGGACTGGCCTCTTAATTTTGAACCATGGTCAGATGATGAGGACGGCACCTGAGCTGGCACTCCCCTCTCCACACCACACCAACGGGAGAACGTTTGGCCCTGACGGATTTATCGTGCAACAGACCCTCTTATACGACGGTTCTTCGGTGGAATGAGGTCTCGAACCTGAAACCCTACGGCTCAGAAGCCAGGACCTTACCACCAGGCCATCACGGCCCACGTTCTGCTGCTGAGATGGTGTATGGAACACCTATAACTTTGCTTGTTGAGCTGTTTTTTAATTCTAAGAATTTAGCTAACAATGATTTTCTTGCGGCATTGCAAAGCAAAGTTAGAGCTTTAAGACCTATTCCAGCCTCACAACATTGCAGGAAAAATGCTTTTATGTTTAAAGAACTTAATAATTGTATTCATGTTTTTGTTCGACAGGATAGATTAAAGAGATATCTTCTTCCTTTATATATTTGGCCGCATCTAGTACTATCTTGGTCTCTAAAGCATTTCATTGTTCAAAATGGATCGCATAAGCAGATGGTCAGCATTAGTAAATTGAAGCCAGTATTTTAGCGTTCTGAGATAAGGATCAACCACATGAGAATTTACGTGTGGCTGTCTTCCAAACTGCTTTTGGGAGCCCTGTGGCTGCGATATTATATGAATCAATATTCTTGGAAGTGAGCTGAAACTGAACTGATGTTGACCATATAAATAATGTGGCGTCTACTTCAAATTACTTTTTTACTCACTTGTAACAGTATTTGTTCACTTGTAACAGTAGTATAATATTTTATTAATAAATATTTTTGTAAATATTTGTGTTTTTTTGTAAGCGGAGTTTATTCTTGCTACTACGAGCTATTACTACTATTAATAAAACTACTAGCTAAGATCGGGAATTAAACCACAAAAACCAGTGCCTTCGTATTATTAACAACATGCCATTGTGGAAAAAATAGCTACGAAACAACTTTTTAGCATGCAATTTTGGTGAGTATTCTCTGAGATGCTGTTAACACGTAAATATCAGAAAACTGAATATGTAATTAGTTTCCATTCTTTTCAAAATATTTCAATTAAAATTTGCTGTAGAACTGCAGTTATATTCACAAAGTCCCATGTTAAAATTATGCACTTAAATCATTGTGTTTTTGCGTTATCACGTTTAAAAGTACAGACTGGAGAAAATAAATTCTGTGATGGATTCGATTCAAAATTTGATACACATTTATACTTAAAATACTAAATTAGTTTACATAATTTTATTTATCTAGGTCTTATCTTTTTGTAAATTACTTTATTTACTCACATTCATATAGCTGATTAAAATTATTCTCCCAAAATTCGGTGAAAAAATTCTACTAAATTTGTGTAAGGACCACGAACTGAATTTCATCACCCTTGCTCAAAGCGTTTTTGTATTTGAAAGTTCACAGGCTATAGGCATAATTCCAAAATTGAGTTTGGGTTTGGTTTCTTTTTGAAGCGGAATTCAGGAACTTTTAAAATATGGTCGAGGGGATTCGTTAAAATTTCGAGTTCGAATTATGGGACAAATACAATACTCCGCATACTTCACATACAAGAAATTTAAACTAATATGTATGTGGATCCATCAACATTACACCTGTTTTAAAGAAAATTACACTTCATAAAATTTCCAATTTTGACAAGTTCTATTGTGCGCTAGATTCTATGTAGAGAGTGAAACCTCTTTTTTCATTTCGATAGTTTCTAGCTTTAAATTTGACATTTACGACGATGTAAAGAATTATATGAAAATCTAGATATATTTTTATCAACTATGAATTTAATAAAGTTTCGAAATCAAAGAAATACTATTTTTGTGTTGTCTTTATATTATTTCCAAACTATCAGCCATCATTCTGTAAACAGTTTGACATATTTATGTTATTACTTGAAAAGTGCATTTTTATTTCGCATTTAAAAAAATTCTTGAACATTGGATACTTGAAAATAATTGCTGAATCTATGTAGAAAGCTAATGCACTTTCTATATCATAGAAACATTTTACTTCGATGATAAAACAAATTACCAGTTGTTACGTATGCATGATATTATCTATATATTTTATTAATGTAAAATGTGTAATTAGTATAATAAAAAGAAAAAAACCTTTTCCTAAATTCTAATTAGAAGTTAGTCAGTCTTGGTGTCAATCTACTGTTTGAGAATAAAATGCGGTCTTATGCTGGCCAAGATAAGCCTGTCTTGGCACTGATCAATATTCAGTTTTGCCATCAGTTCTTGGGAGACAAAATATATCACGCTAAACTAGGCCTGAAAAACTAAATTATTGCTTTAATTGCAGTTTATAAATTCTAAGTAAAAGAACAAATATATTACTCGAATTTTATCTTTTAATTTTAACTATCTCTGATTTGAAATTAATAATTAATAATTTCATCGGACAATACAACTTTTTTTTCCATTTTAATTTATAAATATATTCAGAAATGAAATCTAGTCACGGCATTAAAAGAAACCTACTGGGAGTGGTCTCTCCGAAACTTTCTGGCATATTCTCCAAAAAAAGTCTTATCCTTCACCCTCCAGTACAAAATTCTGGATATTGGATAAAGTCTCGGATTTCTAATAAGGCATTGGTGAACACTAGTTATAAAAAACAGCTGCAAATTTAACAGTTTTGTTGAATTTTATATGAGGATACGAACTTTTGAAACCTTCTTTCTGTTTGATTATAGCCAAAATTTAATCAAAACTACATTTGAATTTGCAAGATCATAAACAGAATTTCATTGACTTAAGTTAATGCATTTTCATGCTTATGAAGGAATCGAACGACATGCAGTCAACCTGTTCACCGATTTGTTTCTCAAAAATTCGATAGAACCTGACATTTTATTGATAATAACATTTTTGATACTGAATCTGTCTAACAGATTATATTTATGTAACCGTTTATGCTTTAAATTTATCTAGTTCCCTTGTATTTGAACAGATAGACAGACTTCGTCTGAATGAATTTCATTTAAAATTGAATAGAAATACTTTTATCTAAAGCCCATATTCCAAGTTCCATATGTTTAGCACAAAGGGATTTTTGACTTATCTTCCACACAGATAGATCGACCGACAGACAAAATATCAACAGTATGTTTTTTGATAAAATACCAATAGTATGTTTTTGGAAGTCCCAAACTTTGTAATTCATAAGCTTTTGAGTCCGAATTTTTTTGACGATAACAATACTTTTTCTTTATTTAATAATAGAAAAAGTTAAAAAAAATCTGTACTTTAAGAGGATTTGTCGTTTGTTCTGGCTGAAGGCTCATAATCAAAACGCTGTAGGCGAGCCACCACTTATAAAACATAACTACTTTCGCCGGTGGAGAAAATTAGATGTCACAACATCTACCCATATTTAAAAGCAAAATTTAGTAGAACAGTGTATGCTAAATGTTAATAATGTTGAAACAATCTTTAATGTATAGGAACTTCATTAAATCTTTCTATGGGAATCCATATCAAATATTTAGCAATAACAATTCGATTGATTTCCGTATTGTGTGTAATTCTTTAAAATCTTATTTTTTTTCATTGTAAACTTTAAATAACTCTAGCTTTAAAGGCCATAGGATAGACGTTGCAGGTATTGAGCGTTGGAATGTATATAGTGGGGGATTTTGCCCGAAACCTTTATTATGATAGATGAGTCCAAATGGATCATAACAAATTGCAACAACAATGCCCTATCTATACACATTTCCCAAATGTTTGTGGATAACAGGAATATCCTGAAAGATGTGACACAAATTATTATTTATAACTTTTTAATAGATCTACGTGCAAATAAAGCCCATATTTCGAAAAAGCGCTGGCAATTCTACAAGATGATACTACACTGGTGTGCAAAATTTAAGCAACAGGCGTTTCTTTTGCTTTAATTCCACGAGAAATCATCTGAGAGACATGAAATTCAGAAATGAGAGACAGCATTTTGTACTTAAACGATGGCAAAAGCAGAGTTGCGCAAAAAATGAAAACAATGCATATAGAGTGGAATCAAAATAATAAAGGTTTTATTGAACTCAAAGTACCACTATACATGATTGTCTGCTCAATAGAAAGAACAACAAGCATATGTTCCTTTGTATGGAATATGCCTTGTCCTTACTGCAATGGTTGCTTCTCTCCATACTCAGCACCAGATTGTCCAACATTTCTTGAGGTAAGATTGCCCATTCCTCAATCATCATCTGCTTCAGTTGTTGGGTTTTCCCCGGAGGACGTAATCGTGCCGCAAGGCGCTTCTTCAAAGCACCACACACATGTTCTATGGGAATTAAATCAGGAAAGAATGCTGACCAATCCATTCGAGTGATATCTCTACTTTCCACTAGCTCCTAAACATCAGTAGTTAGGTGTGGCCTTGAAATGTAATTGATAAATTAAAAGACGTCCTATAGCACTTCCGAACATACGCACTTGGGGAAGGATCACCTCCTTACAATAGCGATCTGCAGTTACAGAACCTATGTCGAAAACGTGGAGCTCAGTCTGCCCATTCAGTATAATGCCTCTACGACAGTAACTCCAGGATCACCCTCGCGTTCTCTTTCAATGATGTTACTAAGATGAAACCGTGTCCCGACCTTTTTCTAAATCATCTGGTGTTGATAATCACTTGTGCCACTGAAACGACTCTTCTCGTAAAGAAGACACGACTCCATTGATGATATGTCCAGTTTTTGTGCTTCTTACACCATTCTAAACGGTGCCACCGATGGCCAACTTTCAAAGAGATGCAGCGTTCAGGAGGGGGGGGGGGGTACCTTTGTGAAGCCGTATGGCCACAGTACACCTAGACTCTTGTCGCCGACCAGTTGCTGAGCAGTAGCACTTGCTGACTGGTATCGGTCTTCAGGACGATATATAGGTCGTCCACTGCAGTTGTTTTCTTAGGGGACTACTACTATTTAACAATTATACCTATGGTTTAGAAGTCTTTTGAAGCTCGCGAAATGACACTTTTGTTCATTACGAACTCCTCAGTTACAATGGTTAACTCCCCCAGCTTTCCGATCATTCTTCCACGAGTGAAGTCGTCCAAGTGATTTCTTCTAGCCATATTTCACGAAAAAACTTACTTGCACTTGCAGCAAATGTCTTTTATTGCGCCTCCGTCCTTCCTTTCCTTGTAGTCTTAAGCTGCGAGCCCCCACTCACGTAGCCTATGATATTTTGCTCCTGACATTTACATACGCATTACTTTTCTACTGAATTGTGCATTCATTGTGCTGATCACAATAACCCCTTTTCTGCAATTTCATGGCTACCTGCATACAATTTACATTGTTTCTAAGTTTTCCGCACAAGTTTAATTTCATTAGAATACCTGGATTTAATAAGAATCTACAAATGCTGAAACCTTGACAAAGTCCGAGATCAAGTTGTCAAATTTCTTTTTAATATTAAATACTAAAAACAATTTTCTAACTAGAATCTGTAAAACTAAGCAAAAAATTTCAATTACATCAAAACAAAAACAAAAACAAAAAACTTATAATAAACCGTTTCCAGTTCAGGACAATTTAGTCTTTCGTTCGTCGAAGTGGACTTTCCAAATAAATATCTGGAAACAAAATAATGGTGAATAAATTAAATGTATTCAAATCCAACAGTATGCCTTTTACGGATATATGGATAGGAGTCAATCTTTCTGCAGCGCATCCCACCTCTGGGTTAAAATGGCGACGAATAGAATAGCCCATAATCCCTCCAGCTTATGTGAAATTTGTTATTGTTATGGCATCAGCATTTTCTGGTCTCTATCTCATTTCGGCCGATTCTTTACATATGTCCATTTCCACTTACCTTTAAATGGGTCTCTCTCTTTTTTCAAGCAAAGAGTACATATATATTCATTTTATGCATGGGTTTAGAAATTGAAGGTCTCAGAGAATCGAAAGTGAGAACATTTGTGCTATCCGCATCATTTTATGTCCTATGCGCTGTTTTTCCTGTAGTTCGCTGATGGTTTAGAGATATTACTCATTTTGTATAAATGGAGGCAGGATCACCTATTCTCCATCACTGAGAAGTTTCCACCCACGAGCATTCACAAGTAAAGATGTTTAGGCACACTTCAAGGTAAAGATGTGATTTTGAATATTAAAATAACGAAAATTTGGTCCCAAAAATTAATATCATCGACAACATTTAAAACATGTGCAAGAATTACGACACTCTGACCGTGAGGTAACAATAGCTGACCGAATTTCCTAAGAACGATACTCTGGACAGATAACTTAAATTGTCTTTCACTTGGGACTATATTTTTATTTACAAAAGTGGCACAATTATTCTCAACGATATCCACAAGTTAGGCGAAATATTTTATTACAGACATGACTCAGCTTAAATATCTTTATTGGAATGATCGTTCATCGCTTAATAAGTTTATTTGTATTCCAATGCCATTTGAAACGCAATGCTTACATGAAATAATACAATGAATACATGAAACATCATTTACCAGGATTTCTTGAGTCATTACTTCATTCAAATGAGTAAATTTCTTTTTCGAACAAAATGCTTGTAATTTGCACATTCTTAAAAGGCCAGTCCAGATTTTCCGTATAAATAATATGAAAATTAAATGTTTCTTGAATTAGAACACTAGTATGGTTTACTATATATTTGTTCAAAACATGATAGAAGGAAGAAGATTTTGGTATATTTCACAGATTGCAACTGAAAGAGCATTTATGGTGTTCAGTTTTAAATACGTTGGCAATAATTAGATTTTGTATTTTGACATTACTTCGAGGCTCGTACTTTGAATTCAGATCTAAATATTCCGTTGAAATATTGTATCAAGGATCAACTGTCAATTTTGTATGATCTTTTATTCCCCTCTTTTGTTTGAATATTAGGTGAAATTCACTCCATATAACAGCAGATTATCAACGAAATTTATTTAAATTATCATGAAAATATCTTTTAATAAAAAAATGTCAAGACACACATTTTCAATTCTTATAATTGATACGGAATGTGATATTAAAATTCTATTCTTAATGAAGATGGTTCTTGGTTAAATAATTAAATTTTCATATTTTGTAGTTGTCTTTTTCATTCGTGTCTGTTATGTTAGTTGTCAATTAATTTTCTTTGTAATATTGTTATCTGCCCTGTTCTGTTTAGCTTCCGATTTACATTATCTAATCCACTTTAGTTGGATGCTAACATTTTAATTTAATTCATAATTTGAGTAGTATTTTAATTGATATATTTCTTTATTCAATTGCCATGGGTTTTCTAAATTTTATTAGCTTTCTGTATCAATTTGTACTTTTATCTCTATTTTCCTTATCTATCCATGAATTGCTTATACTCTTTTAATGTTTTTTTCTTTATTGTGTGCTTAATTGTTTTCACTATTTTTTTATATTATGCAAATTTTCTGTTTTGGGTCAGATAGACTATGCGTCTGTATATAATACAAAGAACTGGGAAGCTCGTGATAATCTCTATTGAATTCCACTCAGACGTTTTTATTGTTATTCATGGATGTTGTGTAATTCACTTTATTGCAAATATCCCAGAAGGTTAAGTTTTAAATCATGTTTTCTTTTAAATAAATTACACTGACTGGAAGAACACATTAAATGCGACTTGAGAGGTTTCCGGTTCTTTGGTTGGAGGTTGAATTACGTCAATGTGAGTCATTCCAATGAATTGATGTACATTCTACGGATATGTTGTCTCATGGTGACAACATGTAAGGAGTTCTAGGATCCAACTCTAGTTCCTGCCTCAACTATTTTTTATTCAAATCACTTTGCATGGTATGGCAATTCGGTTGGAATTATTTCTTCCTTACCATTAATATTGTCTCCCCGGAGGGACTTCACGAAGTAAGGATGAGAAGCTTCTGGCATGGTAGTTGGTTCTCACCACACTGGTGGGTAAACGAAGAAATATTGGCTGGTTCCTCCTATCGATGACGGGACGTGCTTTAATGGGGAAGGATTGTACCATGGGCGGTGATGGCCTTTAGGACTCAATGACAGTACCCGCCAGTGTTGTTGTTGCAGCCGTTCGGTCATTTAGTTTAATTTATCCGTGTGCATTAGGGTGGGTCAGAGAGTCAGTGATATGACATACCATTAATATTAGGAATAGCAAATCTTAAAAAAGTCAAATTATGAGAACAAATAGATATTTTACTGTTTCCCAATGGTGTAAAATCGGAAATTCCAAAAGAATTTTCATAGCTTGTATTATATTCTATGACAAAACATATAGCTATATTTTAAACAATAAAATACAAAAGTAAAGAGTATAATTTTTTTCAGGTAATTATAGGTCATACCTATTTGTTTCAAGCTAGCATATAACATACTAAAGTTTAACCAAAATAAGGGTACTGTTTGTATTTGACTGAGAAAATGGCGGAAAATTATATAAAAATTCCATTAAGAAAATATACAATGCATATGCAATCTAAATGTTTGATTTATTTTATAACTGTTTTTATAAAATTGTCTTATTTATTTTTAAATGAATAACAAATGTGAAAATGTTCATGTGAAAATGAATAACAAATGTTCTCTCAATATGTCACATTTCTAATATTCATTGCATTCTTATACTTCTTCAGTACTGAAAAATTCGGCTAAATTTCGTTTGAGAATTAAATACGTGACATGCCATTTATGATAACAGTAGATATTTTTAAAAAAGTCCTTTATTTGAATCAAATTCTTCAAAAAATTCAATCAAAAAATTCTTCAGTCAAATTCTTCTATATTTAATTTGAATTTAAATTCTTCAAACAATTCTTTTTTTTTCAATTTCAAACAAATATTTTTTTCCAAAAATCTAGTTTTATTTTCTGCGAATTTAGAACAATTAAAAACCCTTTCAATTAGATGGGATTTCATTGATTTTTATTGGAGTTCAAATCTATGTCGGAATTTACTTATTGATAAAATTATTTATTCATTGATGAATTCTGTGAAATTATTCGAAATTCTTCTAAGACTTGATTTTTCCCAGAATCATAGATTTTTTTTCTGATTGCAATGGGAAATTCTTTAGAAGTGTGGGAATTAAAGCATCGAATAATGTTTCTTTTTAAAAAACTGTTTTCTTTGAAAATAAGGAAATTCAAATAAGAAATTTAATTATTTGAACTGTATGCATTTTAATTTATTTCATATGTATTATAAATTGAATTGAGGATTATTTATATTTATATATTATCGAATCAATAATTTGGTATTTTTTGCTTGCATACCAAGTCGAAAAAAGGTCGATTCTTTTGAAATTTATCATGCAATTTTCAGAATGCATTTTGTTCATTTTAATTTCAAAAGATTTTTAACATGATTTCATAAATATTTCATTTTTTCCCATTAAGTATTTTGATGATTTTCAATGAAAACCTCGTACATATTTTTTAAAATTTATTTCTTGTAATAGTATTTAATTACATTAGCAGAATTTTGATAAATCAATAAAAAATAATTTGAGTGATTTGACATTAATATTATATAGAAAAAATAACTGATATAAAAAATATAATAGGAAATATACTGGTTGATTTTGCTTATCATTTTGTAAAAACAGTAGTAAAAATTAGTAGAAACTTTACTTATAATATTTATAACAACATTGTCTTATCAGAATAGAAAAATTCAATTAAATCTATGGAGATATGGAAATTTGGCCTAAACTGAAAAAGTCATTCAGAATCATAATTTATTAGTAGCAAATAGGTCTATTGGAAAATAAAATGATGCAAATTTAAATATATATTCTTTCAGTGTGCTTATCGATGGAATTTCTGAAGCATTATTTACCAAGAAAAGTAAAACCGAAATATCAAATCTATGGAATTGATATTCAGAGATCTATTGAGTAAAAACATTCAGTAGAAGAAATGCATTGTTTGAAATCATTTTTTAAAAATCAGGTTACAAACTGTTGCAAAAATATTCCTCAATTTTTTTCTCGTTGATTTACATCTCTATTTTTAAATATTAACAATTTTTTTCTTAATTACATTTTTTATAATATATCGTATGATTCAAAAGTCTTTTAAAAAATCTAAAATCAAAAATTTGTGGAATAATTTATGTAGAGAGATAAAAACTATCACGCATTCTTGAAATGACATGAAGTTTTATTAAAACCAAAAAAATGCAAAAAATTGTTAACAGATGGCGCTTTATATAATAACAAAAAGCAGAAATTAGGATAACAGTTGATTTATAGCAAAAATTATGTTTTCTGTAACAAATGCTCAACACGTCGGTCGTAATTCACCAACTATACCTATAGTCGAGGGGCAGTCTTGTGAACAGGATATCTGTAGATGTGTTGAGAAATGATTTTCGGTTATTGTCTTTTAGTATCCCTTGTGGAGTCAGGCGATCGTGGTAGACTTGCAACTTTAGGTAACCTCACAATCTCGGATTTTAATGAAGTGCAAAAAAAAAAGCAGAATTACATACTTCTCAAGTTATGTAATTTTATTCCAGCAATGTTTGATTTTTTACAATTACGCTTCAACAAAACTATTTAATAGATAACATAATTTTTCTGTGTTCCGCACCTCTGTTGACGAAATTCGAGGTAAAAGAATAGTTACGTTCTCATTTTTATGTCCCGAAATGATCTTTCCTTTTGAAGGTAAATAATTTTATTTTTTGTAATGCTAATAATGAAGAATTTTTTTTAGAATTTTTAAATCATTAGAAACTATATAGCTAGAATATGAATTACAAAAATTGAAACATCTCCATTGTTTAAATTGCATGTAGCACGTATCAAATTAATTACCTTCTTAGTGATGTTTAAATCTTGGCGGTTCAGTTGAGAAAATGTTCAGCAAATCAAATTATAGGGTTTTGAGATTACTTTGCTGTATATCATTAGGCAACATATGATTTAGAAATGATTTCATCAATATTTCTTATTACTATGAAATTAGGAAAAAATACTCCTATTTATTATAAATTTAAGATATTGTGTGGCATTCAGACTATCGAGCAACCTAGGATAGTCTGAATAGTCAACCAAGATATTTTTAACTTGATTTATAAAAATCCGCATATAATTTCAAAATTTTTATATTTTTAACGTTCCATGAATGATCTTTTTAATTCTGGAAGTGGTTTTATAAGAATTGCATCACATCGATTAAAAAAATGCAAAATCTTGAAAAATTAATTCCTCACATTTGCAAGATTATTAAAAAAAATTCTTATTCAAAACAGAAGTCTTGCGTTTATTCGACTTACCTGATTGAAATTCAGAACATACACTAAAACATAATTTTGTCAATGATCTTCTAATTAAAAAAAATCTCCCTTGTTAAGCATGAGAGTTATTTTGCCATCTCATTGACATTCTAGTAGCATCATGACAAATGGCTTAAAAATACTTTGTACAATCCTTTTTTTCCTTCGTGCAAATCCTTCTTTTAAAATTATTTTTGTGCATTTCTCAGTGATCCTCTTTTAAGAAAGATTTCAGCTCAGGGAAATGCTTCATTAGAGAACCCTCTTTTTGACAGTGGTAAAATGTTTGAATTCGTAGAAGTGAATGTTGTAGAAATGCAGGTTTTTTTAAAAATTTATATATTAAAAGGAGAAAGATTAAATTCTGCTTCAATGAGCTCCATAACTATAAAATGCTTAAATGCTTATGATATCTAAACTTTTCCAAACATTTGATTAAAAAATGTGAAGAAAATTATATTCATCGTATCATGACGATAGCATACTCCTGATTATTTTTAAATAAATATATACTCTCAAATAACAAAACGACTGCATATATACTAAAGCATTTAATATTATTGCAAAGGGATTACAGGAACTTTAACAAAAAAATTATTACTTGAATTGGGTATCATCTTCTTCGAAGTACTTGAAAAGCATGATTTTGAAGACTGAACTTGGAAACATCATGAAAGAACTTTTTTTATGGCGTATGACTGAAGTGATGAAGAAAAAAATCAATTTAAAAACTTTTATATTCAAACTCGATTATTATGTAGATAAACATATATTGCTTTGATATTAAAAATTCCCAATTCTGAACAAACCAGCAAAGCTAGTAGATCAAATTACTGACAATGTCAAAAGATTCTCAAGAGAACGAAAGTTGCTCGATCTTATCAGTTCAGTATTGATACGTAATAGATGTTTATTCATTTGAGTTATTTGAAAGGATTCATGCGAGTATAAGTTAGGAATGATTCCTTTGAGTTAAAAATGTGTCATTTTAACACCTTCGTATGCTTAACTACCGCTTAAGATTTTGAAATAGTTGGGTTTTCGTAGTTGTTTTCTTGAAAATGTGGCTTTCAGAGTTTTATATAAATTTTAACAACTCGTTTCATATATATTCGTAAGTAAGTGAAGAATGAATACATGTAAGTCAATTAGGAAAAAAAATTAAACTTCTATTAATTTTCTATTCAATTTAAAATAAAATACTGATATTGCTTTAAAAAAGTTTAAAATATTAATAGAACAAACTGTATTCGGATGCAACAGAATATAATACGCATATTCAGATATCAGTGATAAAGAAAATATTTTAACCACTTACTAAATAAATAAGACAGAGTTTAACTTTACACGGTCATTTTCGTTGTAATTCCAAACACACTAAAAATATATTTAATATAATTATCTTATCAATAGTTATATTAATCCTAACTATTGATATTTAATATAGCTATTGAAAAAAAAACACATATTGACTTCTTATAAAGACACACATCAGCGAATTTCATAAGAGCCGCAGATAAATCGAGTATTTGGACCTTCAGAGTCAGTATCAAGCAGTGTGGGAGTAAAGGAATTTTGATATATATCTTGACTATGTGGAATGTGTAGTACATACTAAATAATTTTTCCAGACAATTATTACACAATATGAGAACATATATTATGAATATGAGAACATTATGAAATTTGAGAATATACACTAAGTGGACAAGATCTACATAACTTAATAAGTCCACATTTTTAAGAAAATGTGATTTACTTTGATTCTAATAGGAAAGAAAAAATGGGAAAGATTATCTTAAAACACTAAAAAATCAGATCATCAATTAATACCTCTAGTGAACGTTTTAAGAACTTTAATTAGTGGCCCTATGTCACATTTTAATATGTTATTATAGTATTTCCAAAAAAATTTCCATTTTCGACTTGTGTAGTTTTTGTAGCAAGCTGAGGATTATTATAAATTAAGTGCCAACTGGATGTGATTAACACTTGCACAAATTTAATGTTTTTTATAATATTCTTC
The DNA here is from genome assembly GCA_026543865.1 of Argiope aurantia. Taxonomy (NCBI): domain Eukaryota; kingdom Metazoa; phylum Arthropoda; class Arachnida; order Araneae; family Araneidae; genus Argiope; species Argiope aurantia. The sequence goes on from JAPMOR010012876.1 coordinate 35,892, forward strand.
AGTATCAATTGTGTGTGATTCTGCGAAGTCAGGGAAAACGTGCTTCATAAGTATTTATTTCTCAACACGTGTCGAACTACTGAGACACGCATTTTTTTGTGAAAACAAAATACGAGCAAAAGGAATCGTTCTTTTTAATGTAGAAAAATTGAGATGTATTAACCCTTAAATAGGGAGATGTGGTCTACGAGACCACATTTCATTTACACTCAAATAAAATTTTCTAATGAATGTATTAGTATGAAAAATTGCCAATATATATGCAGGTATTTTTCTTGATGTATAGATATGTTTTAGAAATTTTTCGAATATATTATCATTGAAAAAAGTAAATGCGTTGTAGAATACATTTTCTTCCCAAATTGCATGTTACAATAAATAATATTCTTGAAAAAACATATTACTTTTTACTTTTTAAATCATATTTATTTTTACAGTATATGAAGGTATATAGAGGACAATATAATGTATAATATTATAATGTTGTATAATGTATAATATAATATATAATGCATAATGTTGAATATAATGTAAAATTCTTCAATTATATGAAAAATAAAAAAAATGACAATGGGGAAAATTGGCCCTTTTTTTATCGGCTTGTGTGACTTTCATAGCACGATTTTCTAAGACAACTATCAAAAGCTATCTAGGTAAAAGCATTTTCTTTTCTGAATCTTCAATAAATAGCTGCAGGCTTCAAATTTATTTTCATTTAATTTATTTCAAGACTGTGCATTTGCATGTATAATATCTGAAATAATGATAATGTTTTTCAAATGCCAAAGTCACAATCAAATCTTGAGGTATAATAAAAATGAATCGTTTGTTTTAATTAGGATTATTTTAATCCTTCATTGGGGAGGTGAAATTTTAGGACTTAACTGGGCAGGTGTGGTCTGCGAGACCACATTTCAATTACACTCAAATTAAATTTTCTAATGAATGTATTAGTATGAAAAACTACCAATATATATTGCAGACATTTTTCTTGATATATAGATATGTTTTAGAAATTTTTCAAAATACATTATCATTGAAAAAAGTAAATGCGTTATAACATACATTTTCTTCTCAAATTATATGTTACAATAAATACTATTCTTGAGAAAACCTATTACTTTTTACTTTTTAAATCATATTTATTTTTACAGTATATGAAGGTATATAGAAGACACTATAATGTAAAATTCAACAATTATATGAAAAAAAAATTGTCAGTGGGTAAAATTGTCCCTTTTTTATCGGCTTGTGTGGTTTTCATAACACGTTTTATAAGGCATTGTAAACATACAGGTTAAGAACTAGTATAAAAATCAACCTATAAATTCTGTATATATATCTCTTGGTATATAAATATATTTTATAATTTTTTCAAAATACATTATCACATGTAAACTTAATTATGTTTGAGCATACATATCAGAATCTGTTGAATGCGAACTTTCATCGAAAAACTTTTCTGTACAATTATCCTTATCACTAAAATCATTTTATGCTTCATTTAAAAGTGTCTGGGGCACTGCTTCATAATAGGATCAGTAAATTGGATGATATTTCGGGCTGAAGTTTTAAACCATCTGCTAAGTCTTGTTTATCACTGGGATACTAACAGGGAGGTGCGGTCTTTGAGACCGCACTTAAAAAAATAACTGAATTATTTAAAAAAGCATCCACTGATATCGGCTGAAAAAGTGTATGTGTATTGAAGGTCACAAAACAGGAAGCTATAGGGTCAATCCATGTAATTGAGCTAAAAATTGAAAGGGTGACCGAAAATCCATTACTAGCGGTCTTATAGACCGCACGTCCCCAGTTAAGGGTTAAAGCACAGTATGCAAAATATAAATTAATAGTTTTCTCTTAAATATCACATATAATATATTCCATTAAAATATTTGAAGATTTACGTTTAATAAGAAATTATGGATTAGCGAGTTTCAAAATGAGAAAAATACAAACCATGAACTGGAATTGTTATTTATTCACAAAAAAATAAATTCATAATGCTTAATTTCAAATAAAACACATTTGAAATATAGCTCAATGCTGAAAAGCAAGGTCTCCCACCAAGCTTCACAAGGCCGTTTTTTTTTTGAATGAGAAAATAAGGAAATACCCAAAATACCTACGATTAGCTTTAGAGTGATATAGATATCAGTTATTATGATCTTTAATTTTCCTCTGGAAAACCAATTCACTACAATAGACTTTGAAAACTCTCAGTCCACGGAATTACGATGTGTATTCTCTTGAGTTAATTTTAATACATAATATTATAATAATACTAAAAAAATATTATTAACTATCCTTCCGTTCGGACAATTAAGTTATTTTTTGGTGCTTTCAAAATTATAATATCCGGATTATAATATCGTCACTAGTCATATTGATGAGATTATGATCCGGAATGGATTATGATCCTAGTGACGACTCTCATCTGAATATGATTTAACTATTCTCCAGGATCAATTGTTAAACTGTGATACCTTTACCTGAACTTGCTTTCCTTTTGCCTTTGGAAGTTTCGTCAACTTTTTAACTTAGATAAATCTTACTTTAAATCGAATATACAAGATGGTTAATCAATACATTTTTTACTAAACAAAAGTTTCACAGCAAATATATTAATATCTATTCAGGTATCTTCACTATCAATAACAACAAAAAACTGAATTTAATGCTGCAAGTGTATTGTTAAATCCTCTTGCAGGTTATTGTAGCAGATATAAAAAGACGTTTTCATTTTGCTATTGAAATATTTTTTAAAGTCATAGAAAGATTATTATACTTAAATAATCGTAAATCCAAGCACTAATTTTATTGAATTTTTATTTATGTTTCTATTTAATAGATTATGCATTTTTCCTAAATAATAAGTAATTTCATTCTTTGAATAAAACTTTTTATTCATTCTATATTTTAAATCATGTTTTAAATATCTTATGTATTTAAAAATGGGGAAAATTTCTCGAATAAATGTATTGGATCTGCTTGAAAAATACCTAATATTTTTCATATTTTTATTAAATTGTTCATTTTAAATCAGTACTCAGAAATGTATTAGCCTTAGAAAGTCTATTTTTTCGTAAACTTCAAACCGAGTCTTTTATCCATTTATTCATGGACGGTTCTGTGAATACAAAGGTTCATTTATGACTTCTATGTTTGTTCCTCAAAGCTTACGAAACACTTTACGTATCAAACTGCTGATACAATGTTGTATATTTTATTAGCAATTCTGAAGTTGTATGTTTCCGTGCCTTTTCGTTTTTTGAAATTTAAGCATTCATAAGTAATAAAATTTTGGTAAGTTAAAAAAAATAGTTTCTTTTTTTTTCTTTAGTTCTTCCGTAGTCATACTAACTAATAACAAAACTTATTTCAGACGCATTCTTTAAAAGTTTGTGTTTTTTTTTTTCATTTATGTCTCTATTATTTACAAATATCTCATTTTCTATTAGAGCTTAATACAAAGCTCATGAATACAGACAATTCTAATATTTCAAAATTATTTACCAATGATATATATATATATATATATATATTTTACCTTAGAAAGTATAAAATTTCAGGAAAATCATTTTCCTGATTTATTTTAGTACGTACAGTCAAGACAATGTATCTTTAAAACTCCATTTCATCTCTTCTACATGAATTAAATCTTCTATAATAAAC
>JAPMOR010012879.1:2230-35011 GCA_026543865.1 Argiope aurantia
TGGTTATTTTATGTTATTGTATTTTTGCTTATTAGTGGATGTATTCTTCTAATTTATTGTTCTGAGTTTTTCTTTTCTGTTAAAATGGTATATCTCTTAGGCCTAATTTCAGGTATTTTCGGGTCACGAGGAATCGATATTGGACTTTTTAGTCTGTATTCCTTCACAGAAAAAAATCCCTTTTTTTTAATCCCTGCCTGAGGGTGACCCTTGAGAAAGTCTTCAGGCCGGACTCTTATTTTATTTGGTTTAATTTTGATTTTTTCCCTATTAACTTGGTTTTTATTACTATTGTCTAGATTCATCTATGTTTTAGTAGTAGCTGCATTTGCACTCTCGAAATACTATATATATATATATATATATATATATATCAAGTTGTTGCAAACTAAAAACGCCATACTTCGATTGCTTAAAAATTATCTTTAAGTGTCTTAAAGTTTACTTTCAATATTTATAATGAATTCAATATTTATTTTTTCTTGCTTTTGTTTACATTATCAAATTGACGACAGTTCCATTCTAAATACCCTTGGCATTAAAGGGCTATAATTTATACATTTAAAAACGTTTCAAACGAGATATCAGCGCAATCCGTTTCAATGGTTACTTTTATTTCATCAATATTTGTAAATTTTGTACAAAAATTTTATTTTCAAGAAAATTGCAGCAAAAAAATATCCAAATGTATGAGTTTATCTCCCTAAGTTAATTCTATTTGAAATTCTTATTCTCTTTCTTATTTAGCAAAATATCGTTAAGAAAATTCAATTCTCTTATCTGGGTTAATTTTATCAAGAGCATCTACTAGTGTCGATATGAAACTTTTCCACTTAATTCGCATCAATATTCGATGGGCTCTATTTCTTTGGAATTCTGGTGATGTGATGCTCAAGGATGTAGGCAATACATCTCCAATGGTCATCTTTCAACATTTACATCATTTGAAGATCTTAGTCTTCTGGAGTATTGCCTTTTATCGTTCAGTGCAGTTTCATCTACTTTAATCGTATATCTATTTTATCATAAGATGAACCTACTTGCAAATTAGTGTGAAATTCGCTCTGAAATCATATCTTACTTCTACTAAGTTTCCGCAGTTTCAGCAACTATTTAACTCAAGTTTAAAAAAAATTATCAATTATTTCTCAATCGTTAAATTTGCAATTATGTGTTTTGTTAGCTAATAATAAGCAGTAACATTCTTTCTTTGAGATATCCTGTCTAAAAACATCGAATGTAAAGGTTTTTAAACATTGTGACGTCGAGAATAAAACAAAATAATATTTTAATTTTTAAAAAATACTTTGATATTTATAGTAATTTTTTGATTATTCATATGTGCCTTTTATAATAAAATCAAAATCTTCATTATACTGGTCGATCAGTTAAGATTGGCTTTATTGTTTGGTTAATTGTCCAAGACCCAGATTTTGGTCAAAGATCAACTGAAGATATTGTTAATAAGGTGTTAAGACTTTGATTCTTACTGTTAATGTTCTCATATCTAAAAAGGAATTTTCTTTCGTTATCCATTTTAAGATAATTTAAATTGGATTACAGAGACAAAAGAGCGTATAAGATTGAAATGATTTTCCCATTAATGGAGTTTAATTAAGCATTCGTATCAATATAATATTTCCTAGCTTTCAATGTAATTAGATCATTATAATATCTAGTACAATAATTTCAAAAGATTAAATCAATTGTCAAAATAATTTTCAGCTTCTTAAGTGATGCCTTTCGCTCTTTTCCTATTTATAAGTATGCACCTAATTATTATGCAGACTTGAACGAGCATTATGCATTGAAATGTATGCGTAATGCTCGTTCTGGTTTGATCTCGAATGACGATCTAAATATGCGCATTTTAATGCACAAAAGTTTGAATAGAATCCAACAATTCCGAAGTTCAGTGTATTAATTATTTGAATTGATAATAAACTTCTCATTGATTTAATTCGATGGATTGGCAAATCCGCATTCAACCAAACGTCCATAATTTCAAATGATTTTATTGATTTAAAGTGATGTCATTTTGCTTAGAACGCATTCTGAAAACTGAATCAACAATAAAGGTATATTAAGATAAGTTAATTAATACAAATACAGAATTTTGTTTGTAATTAGAAATATCTGAATGAACGCGAGATATTTTTCATCTTTAAAGAAACCTTTTTGAAAGTGCGTTTATTTGCTTAGTAAAATTTCCTGTTAAAAAAAACCACTTACTGTTGTTCTTTTCAACGAAAATATGAAATGCAATGAAAAATTGAAGAGCTTATGAAAGAAATACTGAAAGTAAATTGGAATTTTAATTGTATTAATAATAATTTATTTTTATTTTTAACAATTGTTACATATAGTGTTGACGTAGCAATTATGCCTCAATAATTAATTTATTAATCTTTAGAACTATAGTTATAGTACTATAGATTAGCATGCTAGTGTTTTTAGGCTTGAATATGATCTTGAAAATTGTAGCCTTAGTTTTCTAATATTCAGAATGGAAAATGGAACTGCAGGTGGTTGTACTTGCAGTTTCATAGTTGTCAGGTTTTTATTGCTTAAATAGTATGTGCTCTTTAAGAAAGAAGTTATTAAATTTTTATTAGGGTATTAGTTAAAAATTAATCAAAATTTTAACCTTTTCCTTAAATAACTAGGGGGTGTAATAATGTAAAAGACCAATATTATACTGATTTAAAATAAAAAAATAATACGGTCGTTGTTTCTGTAAAATGATGTCGCCTTCAGATGGCGCTACAAGTTTGTTTATAATCGCTTACTTTTAATTAATTAATTTCGCTTCACTAGAAGTCACAAAAAATATCGTTTGCGTTTTTTAGAACTCGTTTTTCCGTTTCATTATTTATTTCTTGTGATATGAGGCTTTTATTTGTTCTTTAACAACAGTTGTTTACTTTATAATCACACTTTTCGAAAAAAGATCTGTAAATTTTATGTAAATATGACGATATAAATTTGAAATCAAGCTGTATTATATTTATTAAATTCTATAACACATTCAAAATTTTCAAGAATATTCCAATGGTAGGAATTTGTGATCGAATTACTCATTACCACTTATTTGTTATTTTTAATCAGGCAACATGAACAATGATGTCACCTTCAGATGGCGCTACTAGTATGTTTATAATTGCGTACTTTTAAATAATTAATTTCGCTTCACTAGAAGTCGCAAAAAATATCGTTTGCGTTTTTTAGAACTCGTTTTTGAGTTTCATTATTTATTTCTTGTGATATGAAGCTTATATTTGTTCCTTAACAACAGTTGTTTACTTTATAATCACACTTTTTCGACTTTAAACGTACTCTTACAAATTATGTTTCACAAAAAAAATCTGTAAATTTTATGCAAATATGACGATATAAATTTGAAATCAAGCTGTATTATATTTATTAAATTCTATGGCACATTCAAAATTTTCAAGAATATTCCAATGGTAGGAATTTGTGATCGAACTACTTATTACCACTTATTTGTTATTTTTAATCAAGCAACATGAACAGCAAAGATTATTTAATGATATCAATTTTATTTCATAGAATGTTTTCTTTGATTTTAATGATTGTTCAAAATATGTTACGTACATTCTAAAGCAGTATATTCAGTGCTTCATTAGTTGCTTTTATACATACTGGCATTCTGACGATATTAAATACATTCTTCGTGTCAGGGTATCGCCGCTATAATTATTTTTTAAAAATAATGAAATGTAGATGAATTTTTCTGAAAACATTATATGCAGCCTGGTTCCGGATTTGAAGCAGAAATCGCATTTAATTTTTCAAAATATAGTTTGAGCCAATAATGTTACTTCAAAATATTATAATGCCTAAATTTTATCGAATATTCCGATTCTATTAGACATATAGGCTGAAATATTCTTAATACTCTAATGTTTTAAGTAAAAACAATTTCAATTTTCTGCAATTAAAATTGATGGAGCTAAGAAATGAAATTTATTATTTTGAACTAAACAGTGACCTGCTCTGGGAAGCTTTTTGTGGTGATTGATGGACACGAAAGTTTGAAGAAATCACTGAAGTAGTTTAAGCAATGGTATTACAAGTTTCATAATTTTGTCAAGAAAGCTTTGTTTTATTTAAAATGTTAATATGTAAAGAATGTTTTATTATATACGAGTATTAAAACCAGACAGCGCTTTGAAGAAATTAGACATGAGGATTTTTTAAAAAGTAAAATTATTGACTGAAACAACATAGGTTATAATTCGCTGCATCATTTAGAGCATCCGTCCTTATATTAGTAGAGACTGGCTACTGAGCTGTGATTAGAATGGATGCATTGCATAGTCATTCGTCTATTAATCGTGGCGTCTGAATACTCTTTCAACGCCTTCACCTCTTATAACCTCTCTTCACCTCTTCACGCTTTATAAAAGTGTATTTTATAACATTTTTATTTTTGTCATTTTTTTTAATAATTAGAACACAGAAAGAGAATGTTCGAGTAGAACAGTGAAATACTAAGCCAGTTTTTCTCAAAATTACTAACAGATTGCACCTAGAAATATAGATAAGATTTAACTAATATATAATGATTAATAGATAGTTAATCTCTAAATTATTAAATTAATTTTATATTCATTGAAAAAACACAGCTTTAATTTTTATCATTCTGGAAGTAAATAAAATTTCGACTACAAAAGTAAACACACACGAACTAAGGCAAATTAAATAAAAACTTGCAAGAAAGCTTTCATTTGAATCAGCTAGCATGACAAATAATACAGTGAAACCTTTCCCTTTTAATTGATTTGACATATAAATTCTGGATTTGAATTATATTAACTTCAATAATGGAATTTTATCAACAGTATTTCATGAAAATAAGAAAACTTTTACTTTGAAAATGTTTTGTGAAAAATAAATACTGTGAAAGATTATCAAATATATGAAGCAATAATACAATGAATATGTTACAAGCTACAGAAATATTATGATAAAAATTAGTTATGTAATGCATAAATATGAATTTTTTTTTTATTTCGTCAGATGCGGTTAGCTTTTGGTAATGAAAACTTTTCAATGATATCTATAGATCCATAAAACTCAGAATTTCTTGTTGAATTGAAATAACTGATGAGAAAATTAAAGGCCCTTGTGACAAATTTGATCTTAAATAATTCTTAATTAACTTTAATTTGGAAAAACTTCTTTTTTCCCTTGCCATTGAAAAACGGACGGTGCAAGCAAAGTTTTAAAGTTTATAATCAAATTTCTGAAAATTTAATTTTGATTATTAATCCAATAGTGATGGAGCACTTTTCCTGACAACCTGCATCATTTAGTGAGTGCCAATTAAAACTATAATTAATTACATTTAGTGAGTACCAATTAAAGCTATAATTAATTAAAGATTTCGATTGATTTGATTTCCTCAAAATGCTATTTTTCAAATGCTATTGCTAATTTTTTTCTTTAAACGAAATATTTTTTAAAAATTTTTTGGCAATATCGTTTTGGTTTTTTATATATATTAATAATAATGAAATAAAATGAAACATGCTCATTGTAAATAAAATTGATTGAATCGAATTTCTAGAATTAAAATTATATCGAACATTGTAAAATTAAATATATTAAATATATATTATTTCTTGCTTAGTTCAGCAGTCAAAATTATTTTTTTTTCTAATTTCCAGTATTGTTTTGATTTTAAATTCAAAGCTTTTTTTTTCTTTGCACTGCATAGAGAAAACAACTTGAGAGGTCTTTCCAAATCTTTCTCGTGTACTCTAATAAAGATGCAATCCCAGAGAATGCCTTGAAAGACACTGACATACAATAGTTACTTTTGGAAAAAATTTAATATTGTTGCGAAATTTTCTTTTACCGGAGTTCGTTTGGATAGTGGAAGTGATATGCTGTGTAGAACGCTCAATCAGTATGCAGAAGTAGAATAAAAACAACGACGTTTATTTACACGAAGACACACAGGACAGCACAAAGCGACAACTATGTACAGCACAGAAGACGATTATCTTCACCCGAGACATGTAGCATACAACAGCACACAAAGCAGCATACAACCAGAATCTACCGCAGACAGTAGCGCACAGCTCAGTTCAGCACGAGCTTGACTCCGTCGCTGCTCACCGTCGCTTACGACTCCTCCGCTCCGTCTTCGGACTTCTCCGACTCTCGCTCGGAATACTGACTTCGTCGTCGTACTCCGCTCGGACTTGACTCTCTGGCAGCCACAGCCCCTTTTATAGGTCTCAGGAAGCGGGGCTAGAAGCCTCTCAACCAATCAGGAACGTTCGAGGCGTATCTCGGTTCCTACTGGACGGATCGGGAAAATTCTCGAAGTTTAGGGTATTATCTATTTTGGCGCCAAAGTCGCCAAATTCGTCACCAAGTCACCAAATGGTAGCCAAGTTTGTCGCCAAGCTCCGGGACCTTTGACGCGCCACCTGGACTCTGTCCCATTCAGATGACTGTAAAACTTTCTTTCTATTGATGGAATAAACTATGCTGGGAAGCCGAATTGCAGGTTTGTAACAATATTGTTATTGAATCGATCGTGTGATCCTTGGCGAGTGTCTTAAGAATTAATCCCTCGCATGAGCTTAAAAATATGCGAAAACCAAATTTATGTTTTAGAGCGATCTTCCCTAATGATTGGATGAAAAATTAACTCAAAACTATACTTGTAGACACAAAATCTTAGGCCAAATTTTACGACATTGCGTGTTGGAGTTATCATGTTTATATATTTCTGAAAGTGCAGACCGAGTGACATCAACCCCTTGTAGCTTTTGACTCAAGAATTCGATAAATATCTACATTACATATGTTTAATCTGCGCTTACGTTAGTTAAATTGACAACCAGTTTTAAAGCAATACCAGGGCTATTTGGGACGGAGCTGGTCATTTTGAACAGCAGTCAGATGACGAGGACAACACCTCAGCTGGCACTCCCTCTCCATGTTTCCACATCACCCCAGCGGGAAGACGTTTGGCCTCGACGTATTTAACCTGCACCAGACCCGCTTACACGACGGTTCTTCGGTGGAATTGGGTCTCGAGCCCAAAACCCTCCGTTTCCAAAGCCAAGACCTTACCACCAGGCTACCGCGGCCGCGTAATTTGTCTACTAAATTTTATTTATCTTTTAATCTTCGTTTGTAGTTATCGTGTTAACTTATATTCGAACAGCCGTACAGGATAAAACAGACTTCCTCTGAACGGATTTTGTTCAAAACGTGGTAGAAAACTACAAATTTAGAGTAACGATCGTATACCAAATTTCTACCATTTAGTTGATATCGTTTTTGAGATATACCTACAAATAAACAGACAGATATAATTCCAGAAATGTGTTTATCGAACTTCAGGAGGTCTAAGACGTCAAAATTTCGAATTCGAATTTCCTGATAATTACAATACTTTCTGTATACTTCATATACAAAAGTTAAAAATAAAAAATAAAATCCAAAAGCTTTCATTAATGAAAATAATTAGAACTGTTAAATAAATTCCCAGATTGATTCCTTCCCCTACATGGGACGCGACTATCTTTTGGAGCCTGATATGGAAAGTAATTTTATCTGGTGTTAACTTTTGGCACCAAAGCGAATTTGACAAGAATTAGTATTTAGCGGCACGCAAACTAAAATCCGCTGGAGACCTCAGGGAATTTCAGCTCAGGTGCCGATTTAATAATTCATGCATCATTTTATTTCGGCTCAGCTTTTGCATCTGAAGCAGCAAATGAGTTAAGGGATTGTGAAAAAAAAAAGAAAAAGCAAAATTCTCTTGTTATTCGCACGTGATGCGCATAACTAGCATAATTTTGTGTTTCTTGGTATACTATGTCTTGTTTTTCTTTATGTATTTTCTAATCTACTTCATCGAATAACAAAGCTAAAAAATCTTATACTAATTTTCCAGCTTATAGTTAATAAGTATGAACGGCAGAGTTATTTAAACAAATCATTTGCCAACTAGAAATGTTTGGAATTAGAATTAATTAACAAATAAAAATTTGAAGCAAAATTCTCTTTTAATCTTTTTCAAATTTTGTAACTTTTATGCTTTAAATATGCTTTATTTTTTTAAATTCTGTAGATTTTTGCATTTTATCTCTTTAATAGGTTTCATGGCAAGAAGTTTCAATAAATGCACGAAATGTGTAATAAGCGAAAATGGTTCATACAATCACGATATACTTTTGTAGAAAGCAGAATCACTCTTAAGAACTTAATGAAGATTTTACTCATTTTCATATTTAATCCAGATATTTGTATTTGTGATAAATATTGTTTACTTTAAATTTTGAAAATAATTTATTGAAAAAAGGTTTTTCATCAATTGTAAATTGTTTTTATTTTAACTTTTGAAAAAAACCGTATGCATCCATGGAATTCTTGTCAATCTTTTTTTAAAGCTTAAGAGAGAACTGATGTGCATTGAGAGCAATTTGGTAAAATGTAATGGGTTTTTTTTGCTGCAATTTGGTGGGAACTACGTAACGAAATCTCTATATTATTGAAGGTGTTTTTAATAACAACTCATCTTTTGAATAATTCTATAAAAATGCCTAAAGATGCCAGATAATTTTGCTATTTGCTCCTTGTTGGATATCAAATCAAAGAGCAGATAAACAGATTCTTATCTCAGACTAGCTGGAACCTGGCGCGTTGCTGTCGTAGAAGAAAAAAAATTGGAAATATCGTTTGAAATCTAAAATAGCTCTCTTGATAGATTAGGAATGATAGAAAGAATGATATTTATTTTCCTACCGGCAATGAATATATTCATTGAAAGTTTATGGTATTTAAAGGAGACGTACTAATAATATTTATTGCATTATTTTTTACTTTATTATTCAAATGCTTTATTGTGGGTATACTATATTTTTTTTTGTCTTCCGTCTTCGATTCGTAAGCCTCAAATATACAACTGGTCATGTGAAAAACATGGATTTTCTAGGTTCAAGGATTGACTTTGCGCCTTGTTGACGGTCATCGAGAAGGCTGGTCAAATGGGGACTTGCAATCTTTGAAATCAAAAGGTATGTGTGGAATAATGGAAAATAGAAATTATGGGAATCCTATTATGGGAATTGAAAAGGAATAATGGGAATGTGTGGAATGAGCACATCTTCTCCAATCGACTTCCGTTAAGACCAGTTGTCTCGCCTTTTGCAGCATATTGGTCTTTTGATTCTGATGCGTGTGATCAGGTAGTATATAAACGTTGCCTTTCGATTCTTGTCGCATGTTGATCTTGAGATTCTGAAACACGTGAATTTGCAATTCGCAAATGATCTGCTTTACGGCAGCGTATGAGATACTAACAAGTAAAAATCTATTTTTATATATGAGATACGATAACTGCACTATGCCTATAACCTTCGCGCAGGTGCAAGCAATAAGTTGAACAAGTTTCATCGCAATCAGTTGAACGGTGCGGCAGCGAATAAGGTACGAACAAGTAAAAATTGATTTTTATATATGAGATACGATAACTGCACTATGCCTATAACCTTCGCGCAGGTGCAAGCAATAAGTTGAACAAGTTTCATCGCAATCAGTTGAACGGTGCAGCAGCGAATAAGGTACGAACAAGTAAAAATCGATTTTTATATATTAGATTAATCTCAATATATTACTTGACTTAACTGAGCATTCAAAAGATTTTATGTACCCAGATTAATGACTCGGGTTTAAAAGCCTGCAACACGATATTGTACAATACTGCTTAATTCTATATAATTTTGAACGATTTTATATACAGTATCATTCAAAATTGCAAATATTGTTGAATACTCTATCCCAGTCTACATACAAGTTTAAGTTTGCCGTTTTATTTGAACTTGCTGCTCTTCCATGCCTCACAATGAAGGCCGCGGTGGCTCGGTGGTAAGGTTTCGACTTCGGAACCGGAGGGTTTCAGGTTCGAGACCCGATTCCACCGAAGAACCGTCGTGTAAGGGGGTCTGTTGCACGTTAAATCCGTCCTGACCAAACGTCCTCCCGTTGGTGTGGTGTGATGTGGAGAGGGGGGTGCCAGCTCAGGTGTCGTCCTCGTCATCTGACCGCGGTTCAAAATTACGAGGTCCGTCCCAAAATAGTCCTAGTGTTGCTTCAAACGGGACGTTAATATAACTAAACTAAACCAAACCCAGTCTACAATAAATTTCTGCTCCAGGAGTTGAATCATTTTGAAAGCTAGGTCGTTTATTCGTTTTTGAGTTTAAATTCAGCAAATATGTTGTTCATTAAATTATTTTTTTTGACCTTTCATTAGAAGTGGACATGAAGTATGTTACGAAAGGAACATCTAATTCTCAGATCACATTTGTTTTTAAGTAACATTGTTTTAATCTTAAATTTTTACTGTTAATTATCGAAAAGTATTTATTTTTTCTACTCGTGACTTCATTTCCTTTGTAGGTAATTTCTTTTAGTATTTTTTTCCAAACATTTTTCACAGCAAAGATTAAATTGTAATTTTGAAATAATATAGAAAAAAAATCACGGAAAGAAAAAAACGCTATGATTTCAGACAATCATTCATAACATTTAAATCACATTCATCTCACAAAATCCAGCTCATGTTTCTTAATTACTGAATTATAAATTTTAAAATACTGAAATAAAATAAAATAATGATTTTCTTGAATTTTTAACGAAAAACTTGCGTTTTTTGGCATATCGATCCGTGGGATCAGATTTAGAATTTATAACTCTTAGAACCAAAATTATCATATAATTTCACTTTAATTCCAAAGATATTATTTCTCAAAAATTACTTTCATACCATTTTAAAATTTAAAAAATAAGCTTTTCATTGATATTATTTTTAGTTTCACACACTTTTTCTTTTAATGTTAATAAATTTTAAAAGATAATTTGTAATGTGTTTAATAGCAATACTTTTCATTTTACTCGTATTCTTTAAAGTTACAAATATTTTAAATACAAAATAAGTATAAATTAGAGATTCAAATATCTTCGAAATGTTTAGAAATAATAACGGGACTGAAAAATAAAGTATAAAGTTTTATCATGCTGCGGTTGTTGGATTAAAGTTCAAATCTCCTCTATTATTATTTTTTGAAATGAACAGTTGTGTACATGAAGTCTATTTCTGTATTTTTGAGTACGTTGAACTATTTTGTGAGTTTATGGATTCGGTAACTAAGGCAACCAAAAAGCAAATTTCTCTCCCAGTATTACAAATGCTTTGAATATTTCAAGCAAAATTTGGTTGCTGCGTCGCGAGAAGAACATGAAATACTCTACTGGAATCTTTAAACAAAAATAAGAATTGGATTTCCTTTATTCATTGTTGGAATTTTAGGAAAATTCATAAAAAAATTAAACCTTTTATATGAAAACTTTTGTAAATGATTTGTCTATCATTTTTCATATTATATAAGACAGTATGTTATTTCAAACAATTCATTTACAATACTATACTGTGATAGTTATAGATTTTATTTTTGTCTCAATTTCAAAAAATTAATAAATGCATTGTTAGAGCTCATACATTTGCAGCTTTCATCTAAGTTGATTATGATATAAGTGATGCAGTTAAAGAATTATGGAAAATATTTTATCTATTATTTTTGTGACTTTATGGTTGAAGAAATATGCTAAATAATGATTGTCCAAATTTGTGAAAATTGAGAAAATGAAACTTTTTATAGTACTGAGCTTTATTCTATTTTATGAAATTCTAGTCGCCTTTGGCTACTCTTAATAGCTTCTTCAGAAAAATGTTTTTAAGTCTGAAATTTTGATAGTCATATAATTCATATTATATGATTTTATGTATTTATAATATATATTATGTGAACGAAAATATACTCAAAGTACGCCAATTTTGAACCCAATCAATGAAAGCAAATAGATCCAAAACATTATCTTATTTTTAACACCATTCTTGAAGTGAAGTAAAACTCTTGTCGTATGCAGATTTTGCACAAAACAGTTTTACACATTTTTTTTTAAATTTCAATTTATCTAACTCTGGATTTTTTATTCATATGCGTTATTATTACATACGTCTAATTACATTGCAACCGAATTTAAAGAAATCATTCCAATTCAAAAGCAATTAATTGATATCAAAAGATTTTCAGATAGGGAAAAAATCAAAGAATGAGTCGAAAACCCGAATATAAAATAACGAATGGAAAATCGGTCGACACAGCATAGATATTTAAGAAGAAAATAAAGTACCTTCAGCTTGCAGAAGGTTAAACAAATTTTTTAAACTATTGGAGCTGCATGATTTTTTCAGAGTTTCAAACGAAGTGAAGAAGGAAGAAAACACTTTATACGAGGCATTCAAAAACTACTCTCTTTACTATGGAAATTTCCAGAATCATTTCTCGTCCCAAATAAAAATCAACCGCTTTAAAAAATGATTTTATAATGTTTTTATTCATTGAGTAATAATAACTATCCATCCATTAAACATTTCTTTCATTCGCCTTTTTTAATTGCATGAATATTGAAATTTGTACAATTTATGCAGCTTTCAAATTTTGAAACTTATCTAACAAATCTTTGCTTTCTCGCATACAAAGAGCAGAAAGAGAAAGTATTGTAATCTTCAAAATATTTGAACACGAGATTTTTATGAATCTTCCTATTTCAGACATTTTTGAGTTCGAAAAACATATTTATGGAACCACTTTTGTATGAGACATGACAAGCAACATGACACCTCGAAAACACTCTGAGCTAGATGGATGAAATGTGATTTTGGATCTTTTACTAAATTTTTAATTTTTTAAATCAAATTTTGAACGAAATTAATGCAGAGAAAATCTGTCAATTCGGAAACGTATAGAACCAGATAAATAAAATCTGGTGTTTAACGTCAAAATTGTAGATCTTTATGAATGTTTGAATTAAATCTGTTAAAGGGATGACTACCTGTTGGTCTGTACTTTCGGGTGCATGTAAATGCGGTGACAAAAAAATGCAATGGCTAAAATAAATTAACTTTAGTATATGATCTTATGATTACTATTGTAGTTTCGCGTAAAATTTGGATTTTAAACGGTCAGAAGGAGGATTCCAAAACACATATTAATTTTGGTACTTTTATATTAACAGCATACAGAGATTAATCCTAAAAAAATAACTTAAAACCGCACTTTAGTTAGCTAGATTTACAGTAAAGAACGATCTTCTTTGTTCTAAAAGGAAATACAATTAATACATAAGTTCGCCAATGAATTGCAGTTAATACGCAAGTACCAGTTTTAGTTACTGTCATAGTAGTATCCAACGTTACTACTATGATTTTGGAATTATAAAAATAAAATTCTGAGCACTTCGTGGATAACACCTTTATTAAAGAGTATGCAAAAAAGTTTCGATGAGAACATTCCAGCGGGTTTCTGTAGAAAGTTAACTCTAGGAATGCATTTTTGCCTTGCACTCTGTGCATCTTTTAGGCTACCTGCGAGTTTCGGCAAAAATTTATTCCATTCAAATAAATCTTAAAGAGAACATTCCATTTGTTTAGTTTTCAAATTTATGTAATAATGAAATAAAATAATAAATTCCCTGAAGTATATTTTTGTTTTTATTTAAATAGAAAAAAGGATATTTAGGGTAGTTCAACAGTTTTTAATTGCTATTTAATCAATTGAAAACCCCTTAATTGCATTTGCAATTATGGATTGACATCGATTCTTTTAGATTTCGCTTTGAAAAAACTGTGGCCAGTGGAGGGGTGTAATCTATGTCAAAGTGATGAATGATGTGCCTCCAGCTGATTACAGGTTTCCATTGGAATCCGGGGTGATAAATGGAAAATAATTTTCTGAATTTCTTGCACCAACAATGCAGGATGTCTTAAATACCCTTCACCTGCATCAATTACTATATTAGTAATAATAAAATGAGTATCATTTCCAAAAGAAAACTGATTGTAGTAGGATATGCTAATAAGGCATTTACTAAAATTTTATTAGACGATTTTAACAGTTTTCAGGAGTAAAATATTTAGGATTCATTGAAGAATCATACGTTTTACAAGTTAGTGACTGTTTGTGGATTGTGACTGGCACAAAAACAAAGCGCTCAAATCGGTTTACAGAGAGGATCATGAATTAGAACTAATACATTTTGTCCGTAATTACTTTTAGAGACAGCAAGTGCTCAGTATTAAAAATGTTTCAAAAATATTTAGTACATTTTTAATTAAAAAAATAATGAATATGTAGAAGATTTTCTAGTTAACTTTTGAGATGTGATGGCACAAAACCCTTATTTACATCCATTTAAAATTCAATATATTAACTGTTTTGTGATAACGTTTCTCTTTTCTTGTAAATTTTTAAGAAATATTTTACTTCTTCAACTTCGATATTTTTCATTTTTTTTTTAAAAATCATTGCGTTGAAACACACGGAGCTTTGCAATGCTATTAAGTATAGTTTTTATGTATGATATTCTTGCTCCAATGAAGAGTAAAATTTTAAAAACAATATAAATACAATATATGAATCAATCCTGCTGCTATAATGATTTGGAATAGATGTTAGAAGCTCTTTTAAATTTTTTTTACAGCATATCTCGCAGTGATGATAGGGTGCCAGCCTTTTTATGAAATGAAACTTTCCCGCTGACAAGATGAGGCTTCGAAACCGGATCATTCTAGCTTCAAATACCGATTGTACGAAAATCTGCTGATAATTGTTTTATGCTTGCAATTGTTAATTTTTTTTAAGGTCAAATTTCATTCAAAGGCTTCCCTCATCATCTGGTTATAAAATTATGCCAAAACATAGCTTCAAAACGTTAAGTCAATAGAATCAAAACAATCCAAACTAAATTTGAAGTAATGAATGAAAGTCTATTTGTAAAGCACTGTATTTAAATGCCGTTTCCAGGAGCTACATCATTGGATATAATGTTAATTTCAGGTACTGAACCTTGGAATAAATATTTATTTGCTAGTGCTGGAAATAAAATAATATTTCATGGTAAAAACCTTCCTTTCGATTTATTTTGTCTTCAATGGAAGTAATTGAAAGGTCCTCGAAACAGTTATTTGTACTTTTAGAATTGTACTTTTAGAAATTTAAATACTGAGTAGCATTGGAAGTGGTGATCAGCGACAAATTTACAAAGGAATTAACTTATAAAAAAACTAAGTTTAGAAAAGCAAACTTAAATGAACTGTTGAATTTTACAGATAAAATATTTAACTTATTTGATTTAACTTTTCAAACGGTAGTACAGTGGGCAGATAGATTAAAAACATAATTCTCTTTGGAAGGGGTAGAACTTAAGATATGCTAATTAGCACATCGCACATTATCGTTTAAATCAATACAATATCGTTTAAACCAAACTACATGGATCATGATAGTCATAAACCATAAACAGCTACTCCGGCCCACCCGAAGACAGACGAAAAAATCGGAGTGACCGAATGCCACGACTGCGGGCACTAAGGTTGAGTCCTACGGGCCATCACTGGCCACGGTACAACCCCTCCCTTAGGAGCTATGCTTCGATATTGGTAGAGGGTAGCCGAACCCACACCATTTATATAACCACCAGAGAGGCGGGAACTAGCCAACGTTCAGGAACTTTTAATCCCCTTGCTGAGAAAGTGAAGTATCCTCCTGGGGGGGGGTAATTGTAGATCATGGATCTTAATGAGAGAATTTAATTACGCTATGTATATGTCAACTTTATTTAATGGCAATTTATTTAAATGCTTCCGATAAAAATCAATATTTTTTTCATTCTTCCATGAATTAAATTAATTCATTTCTGTACTAATCACCCAGTCAATAATTTTATTTCCCTATTTTGCTTTATCACTTCATATTTGAGGGCTGTATTTGTATAAAAAAGGAAAGACAAAAGCGAATAAACTCTATAAATGGCCGATACTGGTCACTGATCTTTCTTTCTAATGACTTGACAAAAGGAAAACTTTCCTGCTTATATTCCAGAATTTTTGTTTTAATATGGAAATTTCGAGATCATATACTCCATTTTAAAGTCAGTCTGATGTTTTATATTTAATCATATTTATGTCCCATTATGAAGAAACACCACTTTGAGATCTCATCTTTTTGAATTATTATCAAATGATGAATATGACATTTGAGGTGGCATTTTCATTTGAAAACTTCTCATTACACCAAGGAAATACGAACCCTTTGTACACGGCACGTGTCAAGCAAGTTATAGGGGTTTTCAACAGTCCAATTGAGTTTTGAATCTGGAATTACGACAGTGTCCTTGAAACCAAATTATATGAGTAGATGAATATTAAATCCTTAGGATTCGAACCCCTTCTTAAATTTTTAACTTCACTAGCTATGAAGACATTTTGGGTGACCAACTTTTAATACAATCAATCAAGTTACAGTTAAAAACTATTTTTTAAATCTTTCTCTCTATTTTGGAAACTCCAATTAGTTCCATTTTTTAGCAAACGATGAGGAATTGGTGAAGTTCTTTAATTGGTCTGCCATTTTTTAAGCTGCGGAAACAGATTTCGTGCATTTTTATGCGGTACCAGTAACATAGAAATCATTTTATCTTCAAAAGTAAGAATATATACATTTATTGCATTTAGACTTATGTTATATTGTTTGTTTTCTGAATGTTCCATTCCTATTATTACTACATTGAAGTTCCTTTATAATTTAAATAATTTGACCAATATGTTTTTTTGCACCTTTACTTCACTTGATAGCAGCATCTGACAAACCTTTTACTTTTTCAAATAGCTCGATTATTCATCTGGGAGTACCCTCCAGAGAGACGAATCTTGCATGTTAAGCCTCTGATAGGGATTGCCCTCACAATCTCACCACTTCTCAAACTGATCGTCTTTCTCAAAATGAATTTTGCGTAGCTGTGAAAAACTTTGATACTGCAAATCAAAGAGATCTTACCATTCTTTAATACCAATTAAAGATGGGCTTCGGGACGTAGTAATATCCAAACAAACGTAATTCTAATACTTCAAAGTAATTAATGATTGTCCTTTGGTTAATTATTTATTTAACATGTGCTTTGATACATAAATAATTTCGACATCGCTCAATGAATCAGAGTTCAAATTAGGATATGGCGAACTGGGAATTGATGAAATTGAAGATTACATACACAAAATATTTAGGAAATTTTTTCACACAAATTAAGAATCTTTATAATCTAATCATCAGCTATTAAACGTTCGTTGCTGATAAAGAAGGGAAACATACATATTGATTGGAGATTACAAAATACCCCCTCTGCCTTAGTTAGCTGTTGCTTGTCTATGCGATCTGAGTTATTTTGTTTGGTTTCTTCCCCCCCCCCCCACAACAGCTTAGTAGTAATTAAGCATTTAACAATTCGTTTCTAAACCTTATTCTAACTTGGGAATGGTCGTTAGCTGAAATTTCAACAATTTCTCAAGGTTGAGAAGAAAATTACTACTAACACAAACATCGAAAACTTACAAGCTAGCTATTTTGTGACTTGGGGACTGCTTTTAATAAAAAGCATTTACTTAATATTTTATTGACATTCCATAGAGGGAGGGAAGAGTTATAATATAAGAATGCGAAACTTCCATACTTATGTATGTCAAGAAAGTGCACGTCTTTAAAACCAAGAATAGTTAACCATACTGGATGTTTCAAGGAACAAATCTTGCATGTTAAGCCTCTACTGAAATAAAGGTTAATTCCTCGATTATTCAAAAGAAGGTCTTGCTAGGGGATTAATCACTAAAAAATGCTCGAATGTTCTTCAGTGTTTCTATTTTAAAGAAATATTTGAAATTTCATTTTCCATAGTCAGTACATAATATTTGACATTGTAGAAATTTTCATAATGTTGAGAAGACAAATTTATTTAAATGTTTACATTACCTATAGTTTATCATAAACAATACTTCTTAAAAACAAGAATTTAAACAATTGATTAGCTCTCATTCTCAACACACGTTCCATTTAAAAGTTTAAAATTTTATGCTTTGGTGGTTTATTATTTATTAACTTATTTAACAACAGAGGAAAATGGTTATAATTTTAAAAAAAGGCATTATAAGGTGCTCCTGAAAATAAAAAATGAACTTCGAAAAAAAATGAAGCATGGTGTCCAGAGTTCCGGTGGAAGTGCTGAATTCGAATAACGAACTAGCTTAGTAATTGCCTCTTAAAGAGATTATTATTTTAGCATGAAGTCGTATTTATACAATACCTTCAAAAAGACCTAATAACTTATGAAACGAAGTTAATTGTTATTTATATACAATAGTTTAAGAGGATGTTAGACTCTATTGGACACTTCTGCAAATTATTCATAGAATTATGAAATTTGTTTTTATAAATATATTGAAATATAAATGTGCCAAATGTCTTAAAAAAACATTTCAAAACGAAACATTTCAAAGCAATTTAATTTTAAATTTTTAAATTTATTTTTTTTCCTATCACCCAATGTAAATTTATTTGAAACAAAATTGCGTATGATTTTGTAATTCCATTTAAATGCTAATTTTTTTGAAATATTTTTATGCATACTTGATGAATTTTCATAGAAATTTTGTTTTTCTGAACTAAAGTTGACTTTTGACTACCTAAAAAAAACTCGAAACATAAAATGCATACCCTAATTCCTTTTAATGATTGACCGAAGCAAGATACTAAGTATATTTATAGATGTGTTTATCTATCATTTAACCGTTTATTTTTTGTTATGTTTCAATAATGCATGGCATAATCTTGGGAGAAAGGAACAGATACTTAATCAGGAAATTGGCCTTTCGGTGGATGTTATAATTCATTTCGTTCACTTATTTTATTTCGTTACCTATATCGAATATCAAATACGAAGGGCGTTACCATGACGATATAAAAATAAAACTTTGTTATGAACGAACCCAAAGATGCTTAAAAAAGGAATATTTTTGATTAGAAATTGGATCAGGCATCATTAACTTGGCTGAAGTGATACTCATTTTTTTTTCCAAAAATAGAAATAAAAACTGTTACTTCATTAAGTTCCAGTTTTGATCGGATGCATTAGAAACAAAAATTGTTTTAAGAATTAAAGCTTCAAGTAGATAACGTTTCTCGAAGAAGCTGAGATTTAATTCTAAATAAGATTGTCCCTGTATTCATCTAAAATGCGTGTTAAATCGGTAGAGGGTTCAACACTCTTTTTTGTGTGGAGAGACATGTCACAGACACATGTGTCACACTCATCATCTAACCTAAATTAATAATGACAAAATCGTAAATCAAAATGCCCGTCCCAAAATATCACTTATGTTGACTGGAAAAAAATTAATGTTTGAAATGGTAGGAAAAGTATATAGAAAACTTATATTAAGAGATTCAACTTAGTAATCCGAGTTATAGTAGTATGTTTCAGGTCTTTATCTTCCCAATTTATAATTAAGATTTAAAGATATAAAATCGTTAACATAACGTGCACCAAAAAAAATGTATTTATGTTGATTGCACTACGCGTGAGTGTAAATTCACCAACTAAAAGATTGCAAAGCATTGTTGTAAATTATATTTAAAACAACTGTAATGTAATAAAATGAGTATCCATAAAGAGTCTATTTTTCGATGCAAAAATGGTTTTTGTGCAGTCATATGTTCAGGAATTATAAATTAAAAATATAAATTCGATTGCTTTTTGAGCAAATTTTAAATTTTGGGGAAATAATGCCTCAACTATCACCTCTCTCACCCTTAAATTATCGGCTAGATTTGATCGGTCTAGGTTTAATAGTCTATTCTATTCACCATTTTATTTTTTCATTATGTATGCCCCAGTTTAAAATGAGACGAAAGTTTAATGTTTTTATGTGAAAAAAAAAACAACTAGTTCTGGAAGCATTTCAAACATAATGTTTCCAGGTCATGTTTGGAAAGTACCAGAGGGTGAGGATGGATAAATAGATTCTGTCGTATATTTTCTCTGCGCAAGAGAACGGTTTGATGTTATCGTCGTGCACATAAGTCCTTCCGTTGATAGAATGTGGACATTTATAAATTTACCGTTATTTCATCGCTGTTCATAATGGCAAAATGAACATCTACTCTAAGGATTGTAAATTGATCTATACTTGTATTTATCTTGTTTATTAGATTAATTATCCTATTTAAGATATTTGTTATTTTAATCCCATTTAATAAAGCATGATTTGGGTATACACATCTTGGATACCATAATATTAATATGGGTATATATATATTATACGTGCTTGTATATCTTTGATACCATAATATTATTATGGGTATCCATATCTTGGAAACCACAATATTAATATGGATATCCAAGATATTTTGTTTTAAATTGATTATTTTGATAAAATTGTCGATTTAAATATCAAATATTCTATAAATGACTGTTCGAATCAAAGACGGCATTCTATGCGAAATGTGAGTCTTAATAAATAAAATATCAATGCAGGATTTGAGAAGGAGATCATTTGCAATAATTTAACTTTCTGAAACCAGCGGGAGCATTCTCCTCGAAACTTCCTCACACAATTTCTAATAAACGCGTTGTACCAGAGTACGCTTTCCATGTCGCTGGCGTGCAATAGTCTAGAAATATGAACCTTTGACGTGAAATGAACATTTTTACTGAATCTATCGTGGGATCCTTGGCGAATGTTTTTAGGTGATAAATACATGTCAAGCAGTTAGTATCCGAAAATCGAATTTGCAATTTAGAATTGTTTTTCCCTACCGATTGAAACTGAAAATGGACACTGAACTACATTTAGTCACAAAATCACATGCCGAAGTGGAGTGTATTTAAGTCTGAGTTTTTGAGTTATCTCCTTCAGATACTTCTGAAAGTACAGGCCGATAGACGATGAACCCTTTACTTAATGTGACTCACAGTTCTATACTGTAGATGTTAAATCTGGTAACCAAATTTTATTAATTTAGCTCTCATTGTTTTGTAATTATCGTACTAATTTATATGCGAACAACAGTTCAGATAGCCCTTGGATATAGATAGAAATCTACAAATTGGATGTAAAACCCATCAACAAAACTATATCTTTGAATTTTGAAATGTTTCTAAGTTGGATTATCTTTAAAACATTTTTGGCGTTATATATGTGATAAACTCGGAGAGGACTAAAACGTAGAGATTCGTTAAAATCTCGAATTTGAATGAACCCTGTGCAGTCGAATGTCTTTTCTCAGCCACCATTCAAGACTGCACATCAGTTTGACATTTATTTTTTCAAATTTTAATTGTTAAAATGATGTAGATTCATTCTTCAGGGAAACTCAACTTAAAGCAATTGCATGCATTTATTTTTTTGGTGTAATAAACAGGTCCACGTAAATAATTTAGTGAATAATTATGCATCGAATTATCTTTCCGGCAGCAAAGGATTAAAATACTTCACGATTACAATGCTGCCTCTATTTTATGTAAGAAAAAGTAAAAAGGCTAGAATGAGAAAACAATAAATCAATTTCTTAAGTTACAAAGCACTGCATGCGTTTCTGGGATGCATCTTCGCGGATTAATATTGAAGCGGGTAAATCTCAAACTCGAAATGTATTAGGGAGAAAAGTTAATACAACTACACTACAATAATCACGTTAGCAAATACCATGGATATTGCATGCGAACTGATAATATAAAATTTTATCCCGATTTATACAAGGTAGGACCGCGGTGGACTGGTGGTAAGGTCTCGGCTTCGGAACCGGATGGTTTCAGGTTCGGGACCCTATTCCATCGAAGAGCCGTTGTGTAAGTGGGTCTGGTGTGCGTTAAATCCCTCTGGGGGGGGGGGGGTTTTTTGGGGGGGGGGGGGGGGTGCCAACTCGGGCGTCGTCTTCGTCATCTGAGAGTGGTTCAAAATTATGAGGTCCGTCCCAAAATAAGCCCTAGTGTTGCTTTAAAACGGGTCGTTAATCAAAACAAACCCATTTACAAGATTTGAGTAGAGTGCAGAAATTGCTGTCACGATGGTATGAAATTCAGATGGCTTACCAAATCATTCGCACAAGACTCGGAAGAAATGATCGCGAAATAATTCATCCTCTTTAAATTTTCAACGGAAAATTTCTTGCGATTTAGTAGTATGCGATACTTACAAACGTAATTTCACTCGAGTGTTTAGATGTGGTCAGGAATAAAGAAACGAATCGCTTTATAAAATAAAATGTGAAGTCACACACGCAAGGGGCGGCAACTACAGAAGTATACCTTTGAATCTTTAGTTATACTTTTGCATTTTTAGTATCTTCGGGGAGTGCTTAGCGCTTTTCTTTCTGAAGTTTCTTTAAATGGAATTTCAGTCCACGGGCTACTGCAGAAACTTCATGGTTTTACTTGATAAATATTCGTGCCACGCTGTCAACGAATTCCGTGATCACTGATTTCATTTCAGTTCTGCAAAGCACGAATTCGGAAATTATTCGCAGGATTTCCGCACACGTGCCTTTTTAAAGTTTCGAAAGTATTCAAATGATTTCTCGAAAGAAACTGTTCTTCACGCTGCTATATGGCTTGTAGTTTGAAGAAACCTTTAATGCATTTAATATCTGAAAATAAAACGAATGCATTGGAAAATCTTTGTCCAGCAATAAAGGAAATGTTGATGTCGACGATTTTACTTATCAGTACAGATGTGGAAGACCACGCCTACTTCAGGAAAATCATATGACCGAAATTGGACAACCGCATAATTGTCCCGATGAGTTAATTATTTCCCATTGTCCGGTTGGGGTCATGTGATCTTTCTGAAGTAGGAGCAACCTTACATTACGTGCAATAGTTGGCCTCCTGAGAACGTTGCTTTATAATGAGGTTTTAAAACTGTTCTTGTGTTGTGAAAAGAATAAGATGAAAGTAGTCCCCCTCTGTCCAAAGTGTGTTTGGCAGTTTGGTGATAAGGTTTCGGCTGCGTGAACAAATCACTCTGGTAGATTTGGATCTTTAAGACAGAGAACACCGTATCTGTGGAATGGGTAAGTAGTCTGGCACTTGTCAAATGACATCGATATTTAAAACGTCTTCTACTGGTGTAGCAGTTGTAGAGGTGGTGTCTTCTCTGGTGTGTTCTTCGTTATTTCGTTGCGCCTGAGAAGATAACGATCCTTCCTGGATTAAATTGTATGTTGTTTGAAAACAGAACATTAAAAAAAGTTAGTTCTTATCTCTAAACTATCTTTTTTTTGATTACTCAGGTTAAAATGCATGTCCGCTGCTTTTTCATCTAATTAATAGATGTGTGTCATGTGATAAAATACTATAAAGAATATATACTAAAGAAGAAAAATTGTTTACTACATATCTGATAAGAGGCAAACGGATAAATTCTGAAAAATGAGAAAATCAAATTTAGTGAGATGGCATTTTTGCCAATCCTCATGTGTAGGAGAATTTCTTGCGGCTCAACCCTAAAGCATTAATTATCCCAATAATATAACTCTTTTATTTTTAACTTATTTGAAACTAATATTGTTACAAGAATCACGTTCTGCATTATCATCATAACCAATGATCTTGTAAGGAAATCTTGGGTTCTTGATTGAGATGTCGCAGGTTCTTCATCTGATTCCACGCATGAATCTTCTTTTATATTGGACTGGAGACATTTTAATCTTTCAAGGTTCAAGTGTCTTCACTCGAGTGGCTTAATAAACATTTAAGAAGCGCCATTCTTTAAAACAGATCATGATTCGAAATTAGGTTCATCACGAAATGGCCCATATGCTGCTAAAAGTACGAGACAAAAAAATAACTAAATTATATCCTGTATTTGATTTAAAAATATAAGAATGTTCCCAATGTAAAAAGGCGTCGCAATTTCCTGTAATACTGTTCTGAATACAGAATTAATAGGATCGAAAACATGCTGCTTTAATCCTTAATTTCTATCTATATTACACATCCAAAATTAATCTCGCAAGGAATAGGTATTCAAGATGAGATTTCGTACCGTGTTACTTTAGGAAGTTCGTTCTTTGAAACATTTAAGTGCAACAGCCAATTCCTAGGAAAAGTTTTCAAACTTTTGCTATTGATCTTATACTAGTAAATTGTCTCCAGCATTCAATAGCTTGACGGTTTGGTTTTATATATAATCGCTTTGAAGTGTGAGATCAGTTCTGTAAGCGTCTTTTCGTTTTTTTTTCAACATGATTTAAATTAAATGAGCATTTTACAGCTAATTTTAATCAGTTACTCATTTTTTTATCCAAAAATAAACGGTCTTTCATCCAATACAGGGCTGCAGTGACCAAGTGGTGAGGTTTTGGCCTCGGAACAGGAAGGTAAAAGGCTGAAATCCCGATTCCACCGAAGGATCATCGTGTAAACGGATCTAGTGCATGTTAAATCCACTGGGGCAAAAAATACTTTCGCTGATGTCTTGGGGAACTTTGGAGAGGGGCGTTGTCATCTCAGGCGTTATCCTCTTCATCTGACTGTTATTTAAAATTAAGAGGTTCATCCCAAATAGCCTAAATATTGCTGAAAAACGGGACGAAATATCACTTAACTGAAAATTCATCTAATACTTGAATAAGAATTTAATTTTTAAACAAGAAAATAATTATAACTTTAATGGTGATAAATATTAAAATTATTCACATGATAAACTTAATATTTATTTCTAGAAATTTATTTTATATTCATTAATTTGAATTGCATACAAGAACCAGAATAATAATTATGGCGTCAACATTGGTAGCAAAGTATGTTTAGAGATGTCGCACAATCGATAAATGCCGATTGCTCACAAGAGCAGCGACTCTGATATCTATTGAAAACAATTTACAATTTTATGTTAAATATATTTGTCTTTCATTGGGAATATAGAAAACGTATCAAGCATATCTTATATCATTAAAAATTTTGTATCATCTACCGACGCATTCAGTAGCTTAACTTATTTTCTTCTATTTCTTTTCAGTTATCAAGAATATTTGCTAACAAATTTAATAAATTATAACGTTCTCACCTTAATTTCCAATATAATTTTATAAAACAAATAATTTAAAATTATTAAAATCCTAAGATCAAAAACTTTTAAGCATTTTAAAATAATTATTATTAAGCATTTAATAAATTAAACTTTCAACCATTCAAGTTACATTTATATTTTTCTTTTAAAAAATTATTATTCAAATATTAGAAGAGTAAATATTTATTTCTGCATAAAAATTGAAAAAAAGTATTAATCAAAATTATTTGGACACTGTTAATTTGAATAATTTTGAAAAAAAAAATTAAATAGAACCCTGAACTCGCGCATACGAAACGATTACCTTTTCAACCACACTGCTAAGCTATTGCATGAGGATTTTATGTTATCTAAACTATGCCAAAAGTTTTAAGTATATCTTCTTAGAATTGATCGACTATTGCTTCTTTATACTATAATGAATAAATATCCTAAAAATACACAACCATTATTTTAAATCTCAACCCGGACTCAATTTGCCAACCTGTCCTCTTTCTTTGTCAAATCAAAATATTCATTTTTTTTGTTGCAGTTTGTTTCTTAAGCAATCAAGGAAAAAAAAATTCGTCCGATAGAAAAATTTAAATTTTCTTAATTTATTTTTAAAGTAACTTAAATTTTGAAAATTTATCTGTAATAGTGGCTGGCGACTTAAGATCGATTAGTTTCAAAATGTTGATTTTTTTTTTTCAATTTTCTCTCAGCATGAACTTAATTGAGGGTGCTTGTGTTTAGAAATTAAATCCTACTTTAAAGATAAATTTTCTTAAAAAATTCTGAATTTAAAAGTTTTACCATGCCTTTTAGAAATATTTTTTGACAAATTTGTATAAAAAATGTAAATATACTAATGATTGTGATTTTTTTAAACTTTCTATCTCTGATTAAAAAAGATCCTTTTTTTTGTGAAAAGAAGCGATTTTTAATATAATTAAACTCCAAAACATTTTAGAATTTTAGCCTTTCATAAATTTTTAATTTTCACTCGGCAATTTTTGTTGGAATATTTAGCATCCATAATTCTGTTATCCTTCGAATAATAAGAGCGAGTGTGTGTTGAGATTTTATCTATATAAAGATAGTTCTTAAAATTTTAATTTGAAATTATGAAAAAAAAAAATTTGTCTTTGATAATTTTCTGAAATATTCCACAAATAATTTTTTAATTTTTACACCTTTTTAATTATTAATTTTTTAATGACGTCAGTTCTATTGCTTTCAAGTTCTTCCTTTCGACATTTTTTTTTTTAAATTCTTGCAGAATATTTCCTTCGGTACTTTTCATGATGGTAGGAAATTTAAACAATTTTTATCGCTTTTGCAAATATTTGATCTCATTCTTTTCATTCTTTGTTGAATATTAAGGAGTAAAGACTGTTTTTATATTCTTTGGTAATGCCGATATGAATTTTTACTTTTTCATCACACTTTTTTTTATAAGATGTTAAATTTTCTTCTAAGATGTTAGCCAACTTAACTGATATGCTGAAGGATTATATTTCTATTCATTATTTTATTCTCAGAAAGTTTCAAGTTGTTAAACAAGCTGTTCAGACTTGCTGATAAAATACATGTAAGATGTATCTTATTTTAATATATTGAAAAAAAAAACTGCGCATTAAATATTGACGTTACCATATTAGGAGAACTGGAGGTATTTGTACCTTTTTAAAGAATTGATATTTCAATTTTTAGTGTTATAAAATAAGGGACATTTTTAAAATGACAAATGTTTAATGTGTGAAAAATGGGAAACATCGAAAGTTCATCATTATTCCTTAGCAATGAATTTAACAGAAAGTTATATTATAAATATATTTTTTTCCTCGAAACACTTTTTTAAAATTTCGGTACGCGCAACACGCAATGTTTTCGATATGAATGTATGAAATTTTATACAATATTTACAAATATTATGCATAACATGCCGATAAACATTAACTGTTTCGCAAAAAAAAAATAATAATCTTTAGAGGTTATTTATCAAGCAAAATATCATATTTTTTAGATTTTCAAGTCATGCATCATTCATCCATTTTTAAAATTTTTATTATAAGCATATTTTAAAGGAAAATAGGTTCACTGTAATTATTAAACGTATGTTCTTAAGCTAATTTGAAATTATTTTATTCAGAATTTTTTTTTTCTTCTGAGGGTAGTGATTTGAGGTTTTGAACTTGAAAACAATCGCAGAACAACTCATATTTGATTTGCCATTAAAAATAAATATTTAAATAAGCAAATATTTTCCTGTTTTTCTTAAATAAAATAAATCATTCAAACTCGGAGAGATTTGCAATGTGGATATCCATTAAAATCTTGAATTCGAACTTTTTTGACGACTACAATACTTTTTCTGTACTTTGTATGCGATAAAATAACAGTAGGATGGAAGTATAATGTTCCGAGTAGTTAAACAAGGCCGAGAAGTTGCATCATACTTAGTTTAAGGATGAGTGTTTTATAAACAGCTTAATGTTATTTGAGGTTTGTTTTGAAAGGTAATCGAAGCTCTGATTTTATCAGTTGAGGTTATTGACCTTAGATATTGGAAATGAATCGCTCACAGTAACTTGGCATGTTTACTTGTTTATCGAAAATATTGATTAAAAATAAAAGGTTGGAAGTTTTAATTTGCAAACGGTTTATCGCCTATTCTGGTTTCAAAATTTCGGTTCTTTTATTTCTTCGCTCCCTGTCTCTCCAGTCAGAATTGCGTGTTTGTTACTGTAAAAAATATTGGTGGCTACTTTATCATAGACTGACATTGGCGATAAACTTATTCATTAGAAAAATCGATTTTTCCCTGTTTCCAATTCTCTTGTGTATCATTTGATATTCACCATTTTTTAGCAGATTAATTTTCCATTTCAAAGTTGGTTCTCATTCTGCTCCTGTTTATTTAGTATTTTTACAGCTTTTCTGTTCATTTATTACTTGATCGTTCCAAATATAGAAATAATGACATTAAAATGGCTGAACATTTTAAGACCAGTAGCGCAGCCTGAATTGAAACATGCTCTGCTTTATTTCTATAATATCAGCACTAATGAACTTTGAGCTTCGTTTCCTAATATTCTTGTTATCTTAGAATTTCATTTATAAATTTTACATTAAAAAATGAAATAAAATAAAAATGCATCGAGATATGGTTTTAGCCTTCAGCAATGCAGGAGAAGCAAGAAAATTAAATATTTATGAAAATGAAAACGATTTAATTTCGACGAATTAATCTATCATTTATGCACCAATCTTTTTTCTAAATTTATTGAAATGACGAAAATTGTCCATTTTCATTAAAATAATTCTTTTGAAATTTGACAATTTCGCTGCTCCAATTTCAGTTTTGATTTGGATTCCCCAATTTGAAGTCCACCTTTTAACTGCAATAGAGAATGATAATCAAATTAGCTAATAAATCGGAGCTAATTGGATAGCCTGTGCAATCCAACTTAAGAGGGTAGAGAAAGAATTTTTTTTATATTAACGTTTCCAAAAATAATTTACATGAAGTGCTAAAATTTTGCATAATTTTTAAAATTCCAATTAAAGTATATCCGTGAGACATACATTCTCAAAGTGTATAGGTGTGAAATTTGGTCATCGAAGGGTGCGACTTCTAGAATAGTAAACCAGCATGCACTTAGGCGCCCACTCTTTCTCTGGTACTATTAAGAGACTTACTGAATGAACTGTATTATAGCTTGAAACAAATGAATTAAAAAAATTTCCACAACAAGAATTAGACTGTTAATGAGTTGCATAGCCTTGTTCACTGATATTGAAAGTTTAATATATAATCAGAAAGTGAAAGAGGCTGGTGGAAACATTGTGCAGTCGACAGGGAAATGTATTTCGAGAGCTGTCATAAATAGGATTAGATATCACTTTTGAATTTATATTTTTACATCATTCGAGACATGAAGTCCGGATTCTTTTCCTAAAAGGAACAATAACATTATTCATGTGCTGCATATCAATAATGAAATAGGATATCGTTGCAAACAATGTTCTATTTCATTTGAGAAATAGATATTTCTGAATTTTAGAAAGTTACTAATTCTATTTGATCAAGCAGCGGGACATTGTCATATTGGTATGTTTACTGCCATGACTCTTATCCTGTAATTGGACCATCTATGTCATTAGATTAGATCGCCTTTTTCTGTTTCTTAACTACGATAGAGAAGGATATTCATCTAATTAGAATGTTCGTTGGTAGATCAAATCGTAGTTGCCATCTAATCAAACCCATCGAATGGTAGAATCGGATAGTAGGTGCGAACCACAGGTGAGTTATGGAGCTGCTAACGTATTTAAACGGGAGCAATGGCGTACAGAAAGTATTATATGTAACTTAATTGACTGAGTATCAAACTTTTAATATGCTTGCTTGTGATTTAAAATTCAACAACAGTAAATTATTCATTTTCATTCAACTTACTATTTATCTAGAAAATTCTAGATATTTTCTTAGGATTCTGTAAAAATTAAAAATATTTTTATGTGCAGCTACAAAAGAAGCCCTAATCTCTTGCTACGAATTCCTTCTAGATACCAAATTCTCTTTATTACTTACTTGTGCTTAAAAACTTCTACATATTCGTGATAATAGTTTAGAGTTTTATTGATATACAGGGTGGTTATAATTCAAGTGCATTTGAAGGAATGGAAAAGAAAAACTACTTGGTATATGTTTAAGAAATTTGGTATATGTTATATTTACAACATTGAGAAATAAATCGCACTATAAATGTTCATTTTTTTGCAATAGATGGTGCTGTAGATTAAAAAAACATTGTTTTTGCTCTGTACTATGTAAAAATGAATGCCACTTCACTATTAAAATCATTATGATAAGTCATGTATCTTCAAGCTAAAACCATGAAGGTAGAACGTGCTCTGTTAATCAAATGTTATTACCAAAAGAAAAGCAATTATAGTGCTGCTTTGAAAGAATATCGCAGTCTAAAAGATTTGAAAAAAGAACCGATGACTGTGAATGACGTAAAGAAAATAAATTAATAAATTTGAAGCTACAGGAGAACTAGGAGTGTTCCCTAGAATTAGAAGAAGAACATCTGTGAATCGGGAAGTTGAAGAGATTTAGGATTAGTGGATCAGCGACCTGTAAGAGCTAGAAGTGTAGCAAGGCCTTTATCCAAACCATGGACGACAGTACGCAAAGTCTTGCGCCACATTTTAAGACGCTATCCGTATAAAATTAAAATTTTGAAGCATTTGCAACTAGGCGATCCACAGAAAAGAATCGATTTTTGCCAACTTCATTCTTGCCAAAATTGAAGACCAATCCTGGATTCGAAAGATTTTGTGAACTGATGAAGCGCATTTTACTTTATCCGGAAAAGTCAACACCCATAACTATAGGATATGGGGCTTATCCAACCCCCATACTGTTTTTGGGAAACCCTTGCATTCAACATTTGTTACAGTTTGGTGTGATATGATTGCTGACTTTATTATTGGTCTATTTTTAAGAAAATCTTACGGTGCAGCGAACTACCCTTGTTGGTGTAACATGCACTTGTTACTCTCAAATATTAGAAAGTAATATTCCTGCTTTGCAAGACTGAAACTGCCTCGATTCAGCAATATCCATGCATGATGGAGCACCACCTCACATTGCTCATTGTGTTGCACAGCTGCTTCACCGAACTTTTAGTGAGGATCGTATAGTTAGCAGCTGTTTCCAAGATGCGTAGCCACCTCGTTCACCACCTTTGCGATTTCTGACTGCGTGCTGGTTTTTAAAAGATAGCGTCTACAAGGACAAACCTAACTCTGTTTTTGCTTTAAAAAGCAGCATTACTAGACATGTTCTAGAAATTCAGCAGGGAACATTAGGTGCTACTGTGGATCATGCTGTCTTGCGTCTGCATCATTTGACAGGACTTGAAGGATCCCACATTGAACAAATTTTGTAATACATTACGCATTTCATATTTTAACAAAGAAAAATGTTGTAATTACAATATATAAAATATTGTCATTAAAAAGCGCCACCTATGACAAAGTTCAACTAATTTTTTTTATTGTGTAATCATTTCCCCATGTTGTAAATATGACATATACCAAAGTTCTTCAACATACTCCAAGTAGTTTTTCTTTTGGAGTCCTTCAAACCCTTGCACTTTAATTATAACCACCCTATATATAACAATATTTCCAGATTTTTCTTGGTTAGTTCATATTTCAAAATTATGTCGGAGCTGTGGTCCAAAGCTTCTAAGTGTCTTGATTCATATCTGAATTTGGCGAAAGAGAAATTTGATTGCAGAGTGTCTATTTTGGATCGTTGAGACTTCTAGTTTTGCTGAACCAATTATAAAAAAATCCAGTTAAAATATTTTAGTAAATTCTATTTAATATTTTCCAGAATTATGGAAGAAAAATTTATTTTTCTTGAATAACTTTCTTATCTTTTCTTTTTATCTTTCTTTTTATGAATATAAGAAGAGCACCTTCGCTACAAAGGAAGCCAGCTGAAGTTGAAAAGATTTACACATTTCGTAATTGTTTTTTCATTAATATAATTTTCATTTATCAAACATAATAAAACTTGAACATATTTCATATTCCTATTCTGCCCTCTTTATTTTTCCAATTATCTTTTATGCTAGTATTAGAAATGAGTCGTGGAACTGTAGATATTAGAATTTTATAAAATACTTGGATTTTACAATACCCTTCAATTTTTCTTCGGGTAAGAACTTCAACTAAAAAATTGATTCTATATTCTAGATCTTCTATCAATTAACCAAAGTTTTATATTTTATCTTTTCCTTTATTTTAACAAAATTACATTCCCTTAAAACTAGAATTATTGTTTATTTTGACAAAGCT
Source organism: Argiope aurantia (assembly GCA_026543865.1). Lineage (NCBI taxonomy): Eukaryota > Metazoa > Arthropoda > Arachnida > Araneae > Araneidae > Argiope > Argiope aurantia. Next base: position 34,107 of record JAPMOR010012879.1, read on the forward strand.
TTTGTTGATTGAAATAAAAATGTTGTTGCTGAAACTTCTCACGAAGTATGGTTGATACATCGTAAAAAAACAAACTATTTTTGAATATTCTATTTTACATTTGCGCAGGCATGTCAGAAATCTGATTGTAGAAACAGCTTGAGAAGTATCTTTAGTTTCGATTTATTTGAAGTAAAATTCTCCAGAATTTATTTTTCTTCTATTCAGAACCCAACCTCGAGAAATAGCTACTTCGAATATCTTGTTACAGATACAGCGAGAGCATTCTGTTGAACAAACGACGGAAAAATATTTCGCGAATGCTCGGGAAATTTTGAAATGGAAGATGAGATTTAAAGAATCGTAAACACATTTTTTTTTTTGCGAGGTCGAAGCTATTTCTTTGAAAACGGAAGCGATGGCATTTTGTTAGAATTGCCAAATATTGGCTCTTGCGATTAGTTTCCCGAAGGATATGATGAGTTTTTTTTCATAACATTTCTTGTCAATATTGAAATCTTTCGAAGGTAGTTTGGATACTTCAGTGACTTCTTAACGTTTCGTATACATCTTTTTTCGAAACATATTCCACATCAACATATTTACCAGAATATATTCCAATTTCAAAGAAGTTTTGTTTTGCAGTCATGATCTGCTATTGATTAGTTTTATGAAGTTTATGATAAGAAATTAGTTTTTATTTTTCAGTATTTTTTTTCTATTTAATAAATTTGGAGAGTGAATGCTGCTACATTAATTTTCATTTGCGATAGAAAATGACACGAATGTTATAGCACTTATATTATTAAGTGCTTTCTTGTATTTTAATCAACATATATTGGTAAACATGTGAAGTATCTATATAAACGACAATGGTTTTGGATTTTACCAATTTACCATTTTGGTCAATGGATTTTACCAATTTA